>PVJI01005300.1:0-98017 GCA_004026765.1 Micronycteris hirsuta | reverse complement strand
CAATGTTGTAAGTATTTTACATTAAGTAGGGAGCTACTATTTTAAAAAGAACAAGGCAGATGTTTCATTAGAGCTACAAGAAAAGTTCCGTGCATAAACTTTGCTTCATTGCTGCCTCAGTGCTATCATCTAGTTCCCTAAGCAGCGAGCAGACCCTAAATGATAATATCCCCATAAGTAAAATGCAATAAGTCCTATTTAACTTTCTCTCTGATGTCAAAGGCAACCAAAAATAATAAAAAGAAGTGTCTTTTTGGTTAAGACGAAATAAATGACTATCTGACTGCTTATAAATCATTTTGTGTGCATATGTTGATGATTTAGCCAGGAAAATAAATATGCTTCCTTTGTAAATAATAATTTATAATATACAAACCAAATTTTGCATAGATAAATTGTTTAATGCTGTAAATTGTGCAATATATATGCATGCCTTTCTGTGCTCAAATGGGATGTTTAAATAGGAAACACATTTATCAACTCGTGCTGCATTTAAATTCTTATTATAAAATATATTTCCCGTCTCAATTCATGGTAATTTTCATGCTAATTAGTATATTTGCATTTTTACCACGTGCATAAATTAGCATACATATCTGGTTATATGTCTACTGTATATATGAAAACGCTTTAAAAGCTAAGAATAACTTGCAGAGTTTATTGTGAGGTAAGGGCTGCTTAATATTTACAAATATGTCATTTCTGTAATAAGACGCTATGATACAAATAATATTTGTTCAATAAACTGTTGACTGAGTCCTTTACAGATTATTAATGGTTAAAAATCCTGAGAAACTGATTAAAAAATAGAACTGAAAAAATCTCTAATTTTGGCCCTTCTGTAAAATAATATGCTGCATATCCCCCCGGAATTCTGCCCCTTGATGTGGATATACAACTGTATAAAAAATGTAGACCTTCCCGTTTGCTAGTTCTGAAAGGAGGCAAGAGACATCCAGGTTTTAAAGGGAGCGAGAGCCGCTCAGTCCGAGGGCTGTGGGGAGCGCTGCGGCGGAGGCTGCGCATCGGCGCGCAAGCAGACGCCACCCACCCGGGCTTCCCGGGGCCTGGCGCGCCTCGCGGGCTCGTTACCCATCAGGGTGCGGCCTCTTCGCAGGACCACTGTGTCTTCCCTGGGGAGACACCCCAGGGGAGCTGGGCTTTGGCAGGAACACAAATGAGAAAAACCCAGACGCGTCTATCCGCTGGTTAGAGCTTGTGCGGTGGGTCTCCGGGTTCGCCCATTCCTCTTGCAGGTCCCGGACCAGGAGGGCTTCCTGGCCCTGCGGGGCCCCACAGGTGTGGGCACAGCCCCGCCCCCACCCCGCCGCCCTGCAGCCACGCCAGCTTCTGCTGCCCAGCTCTTCTACCTTCAAAACTCTTGTCGTCCGAATGTATTTATTATTTAAAGGGCATGGCTAAACACTGGCCATCTGTCGTAGAGTCGGTTTTAATGTTTTATATACATTATGGTTTCATTAGTTTATATTTTACCTATTTTGTGTGGTGCAGTACACTCATTTTTATGTATTTCATGTGTACCTCCACCCTCTTTCCTCATATTTCTGGGCGGTGCTCTGGATTAGGTGGAGAACACTCCCCGCATCCGCGGCAGCGCTGGTGGGCACTGGCAGGGCCAGGGCAGGCAAGGACCCATTTGTTCTGGGGTGACACGTGTCAGGCACATTCTGCATAGTGCGTCTTTGACTCCCACGTGGCTCTCTGAGGGAGGAATATAAATCTTCATTTTTATAAACGACAAGACAAATACCAAGTAGCACCCCTATGGAGGTGAGGTCTTGGACGCTAATGGACAGTAATGCCGGTTTTACACCCAGACCTGACACTCTTCATTAGACAAAGGTATCTCCTTTGACGGATCTATTTAGGAAGTATTTGGTTCATGTTAACGGTAATTTTATTTCATCCTAGTCAATTTTTTATGAGCTTGTTACTTGCAGCTATTAATTTCTGACACTTGGATTCCCGAGTTTTGAATCTGAACTGAGGGCACTGACTGCACAGTATGAGCAAGAATCGCCTGTGGATTCCAAGTTGTTGTTGTAGGTGGCGCGTGTGTGCGCGTGCACGTGGGTGTGATTATTGGTTTGGTTGGGTTCACTCATGGTCACAAACAGTTGTCTGGATGTTTGAAGCATTATGCAGGCAGGTTGGCATCCGTATTGTTAACACAGCCCGTTAGTTTTCTGGGCCTGCAGGGAAAACCACTCCAACCTGACTTCCAACTGCCACCGTGGACGATTCTGAGCCGGCATCAGGTCTCGGCTCAACTGGGTGTGTTTCCTGCTCCGCGTGGCAGTGGCCAGGCTGACTCATGCCTTTGCCGCCAGTTAGGGTCTGGAGACAGCTGGTCTTGCAGGGTGTCGCTGCTGTCTGGGGTATAACTGCCTCTCCACTCGGTGCCTCTTCCTCACTGAGACCAGCCTGGATGTGGTTGCGACGTGGCAGGCAATGTAAGAACGTGAGCTGAAAGACCTTCCAAGGCCAATGCTTGAAAATCCCACAGCGTCACTTCCGCCACAGTCTCTTTGCCAAAGCATGTCACAGGGCCAGCCCACGTTCAGAGTAGGGGGAACAGAACCCTCTGCTTCAGAGGAGGAGGTGAAAAGACTACTTTGCCGTTTTTAATCCACCACGAATATAGGAATTTAGAATTCGGTTGGCACATGAAGCTTTTAGCCCCCAAACCCACAAAAATCCAAATATTCCTTGTTTGAGATAAACATGAGCTCTGTATTTTCCCTTTGCAGATATGATATGCACATCTTTACTAGCTCCAGCACTCCTTTGTTCCGATAACCTCTCCTAGTATAAACATTCAGTTACAGGGCTTCTCCGATGCCGAGTGTCCAGCCAGAGGCAGGACGGGTCACATGTTGACACTGACTATCGAAAGCAGGACACTCGATGTCCTCTCCATGTGCGAACGAAGCGGCCGATGTGCCGGCTGGAGTCCTGGCACCTTTTCCGTCTGGCACGCCACCTGGTGAATAGACACGGTTCATTGAGAAGGAAATGATTTATTTATGCTAAACACAATGCAAGGTTTACATTTGCTTCAATCAGATAAAGGAATGATGTCTGACTCTAGACCCAGTGCCAGTGTGAGCCTCGGGAGCTTTCAAACAGATTCCCTGCACAGTCAGCTCCTAACGCCAGGCTTGAAGTCTGCAGAGCAGGGCCCACCTGGGAGAGCGCGCCACTGAGGGATCAATACTCTCTTTGCAATGCAGCCAGTCGTGACAAAATATTGAGTTAGGTGATAAAATGTTTCTGGGCTTTGTCTATATGTTTCTTTTAAAGAAAAATCACCCTTATCATTTGGTAAGCCTCTGCAAATTTTAGTATTTTATTATAATTAACTGTGCTTCCTTTTCAAGCTACCTGTGTGATTAACTGATCTTACTCCAACAAATTTAATTTTAAAAAGGAAGAAAGTACACTTCCAAAAATATAATTAGCTTCAAGATGAGAAACTTACTATAATAAACTGCTAGATATTGCACCGTTAAGTAAGTGATTGACCTGCTAGAAAGCCTGGGATCCTGTGACGCAGACAGTTAGGTTGTATTTGTGTGAAAAAGCCCATTAATCACGTGCTTCAGCCCTGCTGGTCAACTAAGACGTGACAAGCCCAAGAGCGTTGTATTAATGTGTATATTGAATAAAGATGACTTTCGTTATTGTTCAGATAGGTTTGGATGGGTACATACAGAAAAAATTGCCGGATTGAAATAATAGCTGGCGAATTTTTTTGTTCCAACTGATGCTGACCTCACTTACTAATCCAATCACTGGCCATTAAATAATGAAGCAAGAACCTCCTTCAAGCAACGAAGGCACTTCACTGAAGTCATTCTATTAGCAGCTGCTTCTGCCAGCCAGGTCACCAACATTTCTACCGTCTTCACGCTTTTCCCCGTCTGTTGTTTCTGAGAGCAGTGACCCTGGAGTTGACATTTCACCCTCGATTCGCTTTTGCACACCCTTTGATCACTTACTTTATTACATTTGTTGTATTGCTTTCAGAGTTTCAGTCAGGGTCATAACATTTTGAGCACGGAGATGGACTCTTAGATCTTATAATATTTTTCTATTTAATTAATGTAAGGGTAAGAGTGAGGCAGTCTCAGGAGCTGGTCTAAGAGGTGCAGTGGCCCAGGGCTCTTTAGGTCTAGAAGCTGCTTCACACAATACACGGAAACCCTTTTATTAATTAACCTTTTTTGGTGCTACACAAAGGTGTGTCAGTGGCAGCACTGATTTAAAACTTCATCATAGTTAGAAAACAGTACTCCACAAAAAAATTGAAAGTCAAACTTTATCCAAAGCATAGATTTTTTTTCTTTAATTTGTTTGCTTTTGTTTGTTTTCTGACCATAATGATAAAAAATAAATAAGGTAGATGTGATTCACTTTAGGAGCAAGACACGTATTCACACGCCTATGTATAAAAAAGTCTGAAGACAAATGCATAGTACATTGTATTTCTATTTAATGGAGGGACTTTTTATTCCTGTATATTCCCTCTTTGATTTTACTTTTTGTGTTTTGGTCATGTAATACACATTTTACATCCATTCAATAGATTTTGCAATTCACTAAAAAAAAAAAAAAATGGACACACAACTCATTCAAAGTGGCTGAGAAAAATGTGCTCAAGTCGCTTATAGCAATCTTTCTATCTTAAAACCATGTTAGTTGTTGCAATTGCTTATGCCAACGATGCGACAGGGACGATTAAATCTCATTTAGAAACGTGTCAAGGTAGAAGGAGCGCACAGGACGCTGGCTGTGCCCGAGGGCACCGCGGTCATCGCTCATCACGTCCCGCTGGCTGAGAGCCATGCACAGCGACGCTCGTGCCTGCGGATGCGCTGAGGCTGAGCGTGACCTTCCTTACGTAGAGATGGAGCGGTGGCAGAGGTAATTAGTTAAGATGAGGTCATTTCTCCTTATAGTGATAAGGAGACAACCACATGGAGGCGGGGCCCTGCAGAGACACCATGTGACAACGGAGGCACAGGTCGGAGTGACGCATCTGTACGTCACGGTTTGCCAAGGGTGGCAGGCAAGCACCAGAAGCTCAAAGCAGCAAGGACAGGGCACCAAAGGTGTGACCTGAGGTCACCAGTCAGCCTCAGCGGTCTTCAATACCCCACCCCGAGCTTTAAGGACAAAATCACCCCTGTTGCCCTCATCTGGTCTTTAATTCCTGTTATCACAGCCACTTCCACGGGCGAGACAAGGTCAGCAAGGTCTGTTTTCCGGGACCCGTGTTTGAATGTGCGTGAGAGAGAAGAGCAGTGAGAGGCAGCTGAATATCATGAATATCATTTTGCACAGATTAGTATAACATCTTGGTTGTCAACACTTTTGTGTTTAGTACCCACTAGCACGCCTGAAATAGACTAAGGGCTGAATAATGATCTTTCTGGAATGAGAACACTAAGAGGATCCTAAAGGTCTGGTTCTAGGACTGCCAAGTATAACCGCATCCCCAGCTCCGTTTGTGACAAGACCGCATGTCCTGGGAGCAATGACTCTGAGATCCAATGTAGGCGCTCCGAAAACTCAGCTGAGCTCTGATTCCAGACTGGTGTCTCTTCACTCATAATGAGGTTCAAGGTCTGGAAAGCATGCAAAGTCCTCCTTTCAGCCCCCACTTACTGTCACACTTTCTTCCTTTTGTTTGTTTCTTTAAAACACGTTCCTCCCTCAACTCTGAGCATTCGTATGACGACTCTCGGCAAGATGCTTAATGGGCCCGTTGAAACTCCACTTTTCTCATTATAAAATAAGTGTATCCACACCGACCACCCCGGGTGCTATGGAGAACCAACGATCGTGTGCAGTAAATGAATTCCGTAGTGTCTGGTTACTCTGAAGAATGGTGGAGCTATGGCCATGATTTATGTTCAAGACCCTAGTCGTGCGTCACCCACTTCGTGTTCCCTGTTTCCTCCTCTGCTGTGTCCCCACAGGGCTTCCACTCCTCACCACACTGAGGGTCCCTTGTTCCTTGTCTGCCCTCCTGAGGCCCGGGGCTGCAGCCATCACAAAGCCCAGCGTGAATTAGGTGCTCAGGAGCTTTGGATGGGTTTACGGTTGGGAATGTTGTAAAGACCTATGGGCAACAGGGAGAGCTGATTGAGGAAATCTCGTCTGTGCGAGGGAAGAGAGTATGAGCTTCTGGAGGGGTGGTGTGGAAAAGGGTGGGATTCTGAAAACAGTAAAAGAATCAAAACCAAAATTTGCCCTCTTGATATTGCCTGAGGCCAGCCCTCCTCGTGAATACCTCTGTTGTCGGTGAAGAGTGTGGCTGCTCCTGGGTGCTCCGGGGGTGTTAGGTGTTCTGAGCCCGTGAGCTTACTGTCTGCCTTCAGCATGGCAGCAGCGGGGACTGCGATGCAACGTCCCTTTAACCGGACTATGGGCGTTTTTGAGTCTCTCTGCTTAGTCCTCACTTTCCTTTCACGCCTTTAGGCAATAACACAGGTTATGTGTCCTACTACAGAACCATTTTCGAGATCAAAAGGACTTTCTGGTGCTTCAGTATCTCATTTCTTTTTGTGGATGATTTCGTGATGGCTGATGTATAGTGCAGGGCTTGGGGGCAGAGGAGGGGGGTGGGAGAAGGGGGTCCCGGCTCCAGGACAGACCTTCGGGATAAAGAGGAGGAGGAGAAATGCAGTGTAATCCCCCAGTTCCAATGACATTGAGAAATGATCAACTTCTGGAGTTGGTTTTAACTTTGTGTCTCTTGGTGGCTGCCGTCATGTCCAAAACTGTTATGAAGACCTCGTAGATAATACTACAATTTGGGGGAATATGAGATTTTAGGTACTCATTTTCTTATTTTTTTTAAAACTTGCTATTTATACTCTGGGCTGAGTGGCAAATGAGAACACGTTGAACAACAAAAAACCCATCATTTCTGTTATCTTGTTGTCCCATCGGAAATTCAGAACTAGGGCTACCATGGGGTAAGCTCTAGGAGGGAGAGGTGAAGGGTTTTTGTTCTCGGTTTGTTGTCACCATTGTGGAGTGAGAGTACTGAGTGACCTGCTGATGTCACTCAGGGAAACTACGTTCTCTACCATAGCACGGCTGAGCCATCGCTGACTACAGAGGCTTGGTGAGCAGCTTCAATCACGTGCTTGCTATTTTGTGCTTATTTCTCCAGATCCATTGTTCAGCGGTCTTCTCGCCTGCCCTGTGACCTGAGATGTTTTTCTCTATTGTTTACATCACCCAGGTCCCCTTACCTGTGGCTTCCGGTTGAATCTGGCTGGTGGGAGGCAGGATGAGGCTTTGGGAAGGAGGAGGAGAAAGGGGCCAGCGTATTCATCCTCCTCACTTCTCCCCTCCTGTGGCCACAGCTTTTCCCACAGGACTGTGGCTGCGACAACCTCTGGGTTTGCAGAAATAAAGGTTTCCTGTTGTCGTTGGTCGCCAAATGCTGCACCCTTCCTTCTCAGTTACCTTAATCTTGTCCAACTCCATGAATACGCTCTTGCTTAAGTCATCGGTGCTCTGGGTTAGCCATTTCTCTTTTTCATCCGTGAGTGTGCAGTTTGTTACAAGAGTGGACCGAGGAAACTGACTTCCAAAGTGGGATTCTGGGACTGTGTCGCTCAGATATGTGAGGTGCTCACACACTAATATCCGGGTAAGTCGAGTTTCTCCGGATGCTGATGTGGGATGGAGGGGAGGATGAGTCCCTGCAGAGATCAATAGAGTGATACTTAGTCACCGTGCAGGTGTTTCGGGTGTCCACTACCGCATAGCAAATAACCCCCGAACTTTGGGGCTTAAAGCAAAAACCGCTGTCCCATGATTTCTGTGGGTTGGGAGGTCAGGAGGGTGTAAGCGAGGAGGTTCTGTCAGCTCAGGAGCTTCAAGGAGACTGTAGCCACGGTGTCCACGGGGGCTGCGATGATCCATCTGAAGGATTCAGCGGGGCTGAGGGATCTGCTCCCACGACAGCTCACTCGCATGAGTGTAGCAAAGAGGCCTCCCTTTCTTCCTGGTCGGTAGCAGGAAGGTTCAGTTCCTTGTCAGGTGAGGCCTCTTTGTAGGGACTGCCACGTGTTGACACGCGGCCGCCTCGACCTGGAGGGAGCGAGGCGAGAGGAAGCCGCAGCGCCGTTTTGTGGAGGTGCGTGGTGGGGAAGGCGGACACTATGATGCCTGCCTATTCTGTCACTAGGGGGAAGTCACCGCGTGGGGCCTGCGCACCGTGGCAGGGGAATGAGGTCCTGCTTCGCTCAAGAGCCGTCAAGACCTGTGTGGCCATATTTTAGACCATTGCAGGTGGCAAGGGTGATCCCAAAGGATATAAAATAGCCGTTTTTTTTTCTGATTGTTCTTGAAAATCTGAACAAACACAGATGAACGAACCACCTTGAGTTCCTGTCTCGGTGCGTGGGTGAGGAATCAGAAAGTGTCTGGGGCGACTTTAACAGCAGGTCTTACTTTCTATAATCATGGGGCCACCGTGCTGTGAGTGAGATACGAGAACGGTTTCCAAGTCTCCTGAAGCTGCAAGGGCCACACAGACCCAACCCCTTCAGGTCACCATGCCCTGGGCGAGAGGGGTGGGAGCCAAGATGCGAGGTGAGGACCTTTGGAGAGAAAGAGCTTTCTCCAGGCCTGAAAACTTTGTTTTTGCCCAGGAAGAAACCGCCCTTCTCTTGCACAATGTATGGGGAGATAGAAATATAATAGGTTGCATATGTGAAGGGTTAGGGTCAGACGGGCTGGGCGTTTGTATAAAGTTAGAAAAGCCGTGGTTGGAAGACAGAATCTGCCCAGTGAGGAGCCCAGGAGGAAAAGGGACCAGGCAGGCGGGAGAGAACCACTGGGCGGGACGGCCCTGCGGCACAGGGAGAGGAAGACGTCAGAAGGAAGACTAACGGCGTTCAGCTCCAGGGAAGCCGATCATCTCAGCAGTAAAAATTCTACCTTTGCGTTCTCTCAAGCCCAGGACAGCTGCACCCGGTCCCTCTGACACCACCACACGCATGCCATCATCAGCCGTCCCGAGGGACAGGAGTGGCCTCCTTCCCGTCTGATTTGTTCCCCACAGGTACTCAGCTCCAGTGATGTGAGATCTCCAACCCACTGCGTGGTGGTCGCACAACTTCGTGAATACAAGAAAAACCGATGACGTGTCACTCCATTGGTGACATCGTGGTCTGTAGCTTTGTCATGAAAGCTGTCGCAAACCACAAACAAGGCGGCATAAGCCAGATATTAATGAGGTCATTTTGAACGGGAAGGGAAGGCATGAAGACCGCTTCTGGATCGAGAAGAGAAGCTCAGTGAGGGTAAGGAGTTCTGACGGATTCCCCAGTGTGCTAGGCTCTCCTCTGATTTAGAACAAGCTGGGACAGAGGGCGTGCCCTGCAAACAATTCTTGAATGAATAAATAAAAAATAACAGGTCAAGGGGAGGGCTCTTCATTTACAGGGTGAGTGGGACGTGCGTGTTCTCAGAGAAGAGAGACCCTTTCTTTAGTCTGACTTTCCCCGTAGAAACGGGAAATGATTTACCTGAGCATTCGTACCTCTGTATTCAGAATCGGTAAAGGAATTGTTTTTTTTTTCTTAAGCACCAGGAATTTGTCCGTGACGAGCAGTGGTTATCCTCAGCACCTCCCTACTGCGCGGGTCTGTACTTCCAACTGATTGTCTTTCTCCCCGCAGAGGACGCTTTCTAATACAAACAGTTTATTTTAAATCATTCTCCGAGATGGAATATGCCGTAGCACCTCCTAAACTGTTGACCTGGATTTTTCACTCGTGTTGGTTCTCTTGTTAAGCGTTCCACATGAAATTGTATTTTTTCATGGAATGCCTATTTCTGGTAATTGGTAATCACTGACAAGTGTCGCCCCTCCCAGATTATAAAACAACATGCACAGGAATGAGGCAGGAAGGTGGAAAACCCTGCAGGGAAGCTCGGACCCAAGGCCACTGTCCCACAGACAGGTGCAGAAAGGTCACGTTTGACCTTCTGACCTCAGAGGATCAAAACACGCTGTTCCACAGGCTTGTCCTTGGGGGGTTTGTGCAGGAGCCCAGCAGGCAACACCAGCAGACATGAAGGGAGGGGATCAGGAGGAGACATTGATTATCTCTCTCCTCTTCCCTCTTCATCAGCCCAGGAGGCTGAACGGGGTTCGCCAGGCGCAGAAAAAAAGGAAATGTATTGGAGAGCATGACACTCGGGAGGCACTTTTTAATCACATAGATGCACCTCCAGCTTGTCATGGATTCTGCCATCAACAGCATCACCTTTTTTAATATGACATTCAAATATCATTGCTGAAAGCAGGAGATTACTGAATGAGGAAATAGCCGATTTGCAAGGTGTTGTTGTACAGAATATAGTCCAAGGCTTTTTGATCAACCTTTTGACCCCTTCTGGAGAGGAATCGCAGCGTGGTGTGAGGCAGGCATGGAACAGTCACGTGCCACCGTCTGTGTGCCTCCCTGTGTCAGAAGCAGCTTTGGGGATGTTTTGCAGTCTTGCACTTCAGTGTACAGCGATGCCCTAACTCCCGTACGTCTTCATTCAGGCAGTTGATGTCTGTTTACTTTTTAAATTCGCACCACTAAGTGCTTTTCATTTTGGCATATTCTAGCCGGGGAGGGCGGGTCTCTACTTCTTGTGCCCTTCTGTATTTTTTTTACATCAATTTATGGACTTAGAATTATGAGAGAAGGTGAGATTGAACTTTAAGTGTGGAGAGATTTCAATACTGAGGCGTCCATGGTGTAAAATTCTGAAGAGATGTAATTTTAAAAAACATATCTGAAAGTATATATTTTGGAAAAGTTTGCTCTCAGAGATCATAAATTAAAACACATCTAAACAGAAGGGAACCAGAGAGATTGCTTTCCTTTCATCCTCTTGTTTCATGGTTGAAAAACGACCCTTGGGATTTAACTGAACTGCCCCATCACATTTATGCTTGTGTCTTGTACTCCTAGAAGTGGATCTTGAAACCTGCTTTCCCAGATGAACTACAGGAAAAAATAAAGCACAAATCCCTTTATTTCCACTCTTCAATAGGACAGTCACCAAGCAAATACAGGAGGTGAGAGGAAGGGAACCGTGGGCTTAGTGCCCCACCTCCTAACTCGGGGTTCTTCCCGAGATGGGCCAGGCTCAGGATGGGGGCGGAGGGGGGGTCGTGGAGTCCCAGAGCTGGTTTGGGCACGGAGCATGTGGGAGGAGAGGGGGGTTTGTGCAGGGCTTGGAAGTCAGGACAGGTAACGGATGGTCTTCTCCTACTGTGCGCGCCACACGTGGTGTTTGAAGGGAGGAGGCAGGCGAGTCTCCCAGGATGAGGGGGGTCCTTGGCGGAGAGGCCAGGACAGCAGCGCAGCACCTGCCACCTCCCAGCAATGGAGGCAGAACGGAAGGGACCACGAAAGGGAGGGGCAGTATGAAGAAACCGTAAGGGCGGTGGTGGTCTTGATGAAGGCAAATGAGAGATGCCATGGAGAGATTTTTGAGGATTAACAATTCATGCAAGAGGTGACTCAACAGAGCTAAAGATTCCAGAAGGGAGACTCTTGAGAGGTGACTGAGAGTAGATGTGGCCAGGGGACAGGGTCCCTGAGGCACAGTGGATGCCAGGCTTGGGTGAGGCCCGGGACTCGGCGCCCGGCAGCTGCACCTTTTGTGGTGATCCACCTTCCCTCCATTCCCACTGCTACTGCTCGAGTCCGTACTGTTCTGTCCCTTTTCTGGATTGTCTGTTAGTTTTCCAGTTTCTCCCCCTCTCCCCCCACACGGATCTTCTCTGTTTCAGTTTGTCATCCTGTGGCTGCGGAGATTCCTCTAACTACAGACTTCTAGTCTCACTCCATTACCTTCAGAATGGCTTGACATTCTTTAGCTAGGCATTTATCTAGTTCATACACTCTATTACAGATTTCACGTTCCATCCACTTTCAGACTCACGTTCTTCCATCCTCTCAAAGCAGCCTTTTCACTGCAGCCTGGCTGAGCCCCGGCCCTCATTAGCACAGCCTGGTGGAGCCCTGCCCACCCCAAGCCACGCCCCTTCAGTATAGCCTGGACCTGTTTGAGTTACCTTTTTTGCATCCCCTCTGTGCCTCTTTGTCTTTGCTCATGCTAATTTCTCCAGCTGCATCCTCATTCCCACACCTGTTGGCTCATCCTCCGCAAGTCCACGCATTTCCTCTCTGGTGTCAGCTCTTCTCAGAAGCACCTCCAACCTCCTGAAGCTGCCTCTCAATTCCTATACAGCCCTGAGAATGTTACCATACGTAGAAATTGCAATTAAGTAATGTTCAACTTCTCTTTTTCACGCACAAGCCAGAGATCCTTCAGAGCGGGCACTGTGTCTTCAGGTCCACTCTCCCCACTTTCCACAGTGCTGGCCTCCAAGAGGGACTCCGTGTTTGCTGACTCATCACCAGGAAGTGTCTCGGGGTCTCCTCCTTTACAGATAGCGAATTGTCAGGAGCTTTTGCTTCATTTTCTGATCTGCCTGTCCGTGCTCTTCACATGAAATCCCCAGGGTGGAGAAGGAGAAGTCGCCCCCGATAAAAATGTTCTTTTCTTCCTGATTCCCTAGACAGCTATGGCCCTACCGGATCAGGCCTGAATCTATCTAATAGCTTCTTTTTTTCAGTTTGGTGAATGTGCTGCCCTCTTTATTCTTTTCAATATTTGGCCAATTTTCTAATTCATTTCCCCCTAAATTCCTCTCCACATGTTGATTTCACTTCAAGTCTAATGTATCAAATGTATGATACATTCTATTAATATTCTCTCCAGTGAACCTGCAGGGCGCACAGCGCTGCGCTGATGCACTGCCAGGAGCGGCGCCTGGGAAACGCAGCTTATCTCATTTCCGAAGCGAAACTGGGTGATGGGGGCGCCCTCCTGCAGCCCGGCCCGGGTCCCTGTCATTCGACTGCATTGAAAAATGTGAAGTCAGGGTCTCTGAGAGTTGAGGGTGTACAGTGTTTCCTTGTGGTTGAAAAAAGTCCTCAGAAGGAAATGCGGGGTGTTCTTCAAGCAGATCAGCTTGGCCAGGAGCGAGCTGGGCCTGGTCTTTTCCTGAAACTTGCAGAAACTTACAAAACCCTTCTCCAAGAAACCCTTCTCCGACCAGCTGCGCATGCGTGCAGACACTTTTCCCAGCATGCGAACTGGGAACATCAGGTAGTCCTCACACCTGGAATTGCTTTGTTTATTTACGTAGCTGTCCCATTTCATGTACCATGTGCCTAATGTCCTACCAAAGTGTAGACAACATATATTCTCTTTCTTAAAAATGTTATTTATTAAATTTTAGAGAGAGGGGAAGGGAGGGAGAGGGAGAGAAACATCAATCTGTGGTTGCCTCTCATGCCCCCTACTGGGGACCTGGCCAGCAACTCAGGCATATACACTGACTGGGAATCGAACTAGCAACCCTTTGGTTTGCAGGCAGGTGCTTAATCCACTGAGCCACACCAGCCAGGGTGACAACGTGTATTCCGACTTTCGGTAAATGCAGTTGCCATAAATAGTGTTTACTACCAGGATTGGGTCCTCTATCTAAGTAGATTCATGCTGCCTCTTATTTGCCCAGCTTCCTGGTAAACCCTGGGTTGGCAAAAACGATGAGGTCTAACCCCTTTGAGGGGCACACTGCCCAGTTTGCCCTCCTGAATGGCTGCATGTCCTGGCCAGCCTGTTACTCAGACCCCCACTGTCTCGTGTCCATTTGTGGCGCCTGCACCCAGACCCTTGCTCTGTCCTCTCCTCTCCTGCCCTGTGACTTGGAGGCTGCCCGCTGCAGGACCTACCCCACGGCCCCTCTGGAAATGCATTCTCCCTGCGTCACCAGACCTCGGGGGGAGGTGGCTTCTCCGGGGCTCTCTTGTCTTCTCTTCATTCTCTTCTTCATCTTGACTTTCTTCAGTTTAACCCTCAAGTGCGCCATTCATTTTTGGCTGAGACCCACCCACTGGCACACCCAAAGTCCAGAGCTGGAAGAGGCCTTTCAGAAATCTAGCTTAGCTCTCCTGTTAGTTGCCTAGGTGTATCATACAAAAGTCCCACAAGTTTGGTGGCTTTAAACAACAGATGGTTCTTCTGTCACAGTTCTAGAGGCCAAGAGTCCACAATCAAGGTGGTGACAGAGACACCCTGACTCCCAAGGCTCCAGGGGAGGGTCCCTCCTCGCCCCTTCCAGCTCCTGCTGCCTCCTGGCAGCTCCTTGGCCGTGGCCACGTCATTCCAGTCTCTGCCTGTGTCTTCACATGGCCTTCCTGTGTGTCTGCATGTACCATTCCTGTCCTCTCTGTCATGAAGACACGCACCATTGGATTTATTGCCCAAACTGTATCTAGGATGTTTTCATTTTGAGATCTATAACTAATTATATTTGCAAAGATTCTATTTCCAGAGAATATATTCTGAGGTTCTGGGTGGACATGGGTTTTGGTTTAACACTAGTGACGCCACTATATCTTCAGTCTTAAGAAAAATCACCTAATCACTGTCTTAGCAGAAGATCATCAGGATATAGTTGATAAAAAAAAAAAAAAGAGTCACATAAGGCTAACAATCCCAGCCCTGTGTGAAGGGACCGACAGGTAGAAGGGCAAAGATTTTTATTGAAACATGACAGTGTGCATTTATATTCAGGATGCACATTTGTGTGAATGTGATGGAGCACACAAATAATTATTTTGAAAAGAAAGAAAGACACTTATTTCTCAGGCCTGTGTGGCGACTCAGCTCTCACAGGTTGCCAGTGATCAGGAATCTAAGCTCTTTCAATCTTGTCATCCGTTCTAATGTGATGTTCTTATCCATGTGACACAAGATGGCTTGTCACGGGCCTTCAGTCTAGTTGTCATGGAGAAAGAAGGGCACCCACATGGCCACACTTCCAAGGATTCCTGCACATCACGTGTTGGTCACATCCTATTGATCAGAGCTTCATTGTGGGGCCCCATGCAGCTGCAGAGTGACCTGGGAAATAGAGGGTTTGTAGCAAACAGTCTTGCATCTTCTTATTTTTGACCTGTTAAACATTGTCATCTGTTTTTCATGCCCATTTCTTCTTTTCTATAACTGTCTAAAAGATAGAAACACATTTACACTTCATTATACTATCCATTAGGGTTTGTCAGTTTCAAAATTAAGGTGACATTATTGTGAATAAAATGATTGAAGCATAATTATGATGTAATCAGCAACTGTTAAAATATTTAACCTAGATACTTATGGAAGTACACATCGCCACGTTCCTAACTTTTATTGAAGAGTCACATTATTAATATATTTTGTATGTTAAGTAACTATTTTCTCTAGGTTTTAACTCAGTTTTATTGCAAAGATAATGATGATTTTAATCTGGTGATAAATGCACATTCTGAGTGTAATCAGGGGGATAAGAGAAGGTTGAGATGCCTTCTGATGCTTTGTGGCATTAATGCAGGGCTGGTGCGGGGGGTGTTCTGCATGAGACTCTGTGATGTCTCTACATGTCGGTCGATTCATGGCTGCCTTTCTGCCTCTCTGTAAAGTTAGCCAGTGGGCCTCTTAAAGAGAATGGCTGTTCCCACCCAACACTAATTTCATTCTAATCGAGTCAAACACATTCTCTGATCCCTCCATTAGTAATGCCCAATTAGCAAGGCGTAGAGCAGAAAAATAGAAGAAAAATTGGCAATTGTAAATCACTCATAGTGAAGTCATTTAATCTCATTTATCAATAGTTTTGCTAACCTACCCTAAAATAGGGAAATTGGAAGTCACTGTGGGAGAGCAGTGAGTCAGGGAGTTATAGGGCCCAGACAACACACAGTTTCCAAAGCAATGCATTTGACTTAAGATGATGCAAAGTCCCTGATGCGTTGACAGTGATGTGTCCCAGCCCCCAGAGCAGTGCTGTGTGCAAAGTCGGAAGCCAATGCAAGTTCATTCAATGAGTGCATCAATAATATGCCACCCTGGAGTCTCCGGGCACAACGTGCAGGCATCCACACTTTGTCATACTTATTAAATGACCCATTCACCATTCATAGATGCTTTCCATTGTGTGACGGACATCGCAGAGGGTGCTGAAAAACCCTAATTAACTCGATGAGTTTGATGCCTCTTTGGATCACACTGTGTTTCTGAATCACAGCCTCAGCCCTGGCATCCACGCCAACATGACCAGTTCTCTGGTCTCGGCTGCTCTCTGATGAGGGGCGAGACCACGCCATGCATTCACGGGACGGGGACTAGACAAAGGGAAACCCCAGGCAGAGAGAAGACGGATGGTTAATTTCACTGGAATGTTGCACATCATGTTTGAAGAACCTTAGAGAATGGAAGACATAGCTAATGGCGGATTAGAAATGAAATAATGTTGTTCAGTTTTCAATTTGGGATGCTAGCTTTCCTGGAATGTTCTAATCAATTATTTAAAATGTGACAAACTGTTATTAACTATTTTCTTTTAAACACAAAGTATGTTCAGGATATTTTAATAAGACCTCCAAACCCTTACCTATTATTGGATGATTTTTTCCAAACACTATCGTCATAGGTAATGTTCTTAAATTAAAAAAAGCAAAGTTCACTGAACTGTACTTGGGAGTTCATACTTTGCGGTGAAGTTATTGCAAAATACTGCAGCACTGTGACACGTTCAAATCCTTCCCAGGGACAGGAGTGGTCAAGTGCCATAAAATCTACTGGAACAGAGACCTTTCCCAGTGAAATAGAAACAAAAATGAGGCGGCTTTAATTTCATCCTACTAATCAAAGCTGCGATAATCTGATTTTAAAAAAAGGCTGAGGGGATTGAATTTTCCAGAAACAACATAGTAATAAATGGGTTAGAGTGGGCTGGGAAAGGGAATAAAAGATCATCATTTTCCTTTAAAAATGGTGAACAGAAATTCAGCCTTGCTGCAAATTTCCATTTTTAGATAATCAAATATCTCTGAACTTGATTCTCTGGATAAAAGGTGTGATTTCTAGAGGAAATTTGCCAGCTGCCCTATTTCTCATACAAAGGGACATTTTATTTTTTTGCAACTTCTAGGTTGACTCTCCCACCAAATATGAGGTAACACCCCTTATTTGTATGATTTAAAAAATATATTTCTGGAGGGGAGGGGAGAGGATGCAGATAACTGTAATTGAACAACAATAAAGTAATAAAAAAAAGAAAAAATATATTTCTTAGTAAACAAGTATTTATCTCTCACTAGCTAGCTTTTAAGACCTGAAGAACATGTCATGGAAGAATAACCAATAGGATATATGCTGCAAGTATTTTCCCGTAAACATACTGTTCAATATTTCCTACCTGTACAAGTGTCTTCATGTATCTCAGAGATGCAAATTATTTTACAGGGGGCTCCCAGCTGAAATCCATAATTGTTTGCCTAAGAACTGAAAAGTTGTATGTTGCTAAAAATGGACCTAATTAGTTACTTGAAAAGCCAAGTGAATAATTATCCAAAGATTAAATAACTCATATGAATATCCCACTGTGAGCACGAGAATGCGCTGAGTGGCCTGTCTTCTGTTGTTCTACAGCCTAATTAGAATTGACAGAATGGCAACAGATTAGATCTATTTTATATCTTATGGAACAAATGAACAAAAAATGGTTTCAGACCTAGTAATACATTTCTGACAAGCCGCTGTCATCCCAATGTTTAATGTTATTGAATTTATTTAAATTTAAGCTGCACCTCAAACCTCAGTAAATTTATCTTTTTCCTAGCTTTACTGAGGTATAACTGACAAATAAAATTGTATTTATTTAAGGTGTACCACCTGATGCTTTAAAATAGGTGTGCATTGGAAAAAATCACCAGTCAAGATAATTAGCATGTCTGTTACATCGCATACTTACCATTTCCTTCCTCCTTCCTCCTCCTCCTTTTCTTTCTTTCCCTCCCCTCCCCTCTTCCCTCCCCTCCCCTTCCCTTCCCTTCCTTCCTTCCTTCTTCCTTTGGCGCTCTCTCTCTCTCTCTCCACTTAAGGTCTACCCTCAGCAAATTTCAAGCAGACAACACAGTGTGTGAACTGGGGTCACCATGCTGCACACATCACCCCCAGAACTCGTTTATTACATGTAACTAAAACTTTGTACCCTTGGACCAGCACCCCCATTCCTGCCAGACCCCCGCAGCCGCCACTGTATTCTCTGCTTCTATGAATTCGACTCTTTTACATCCATACTGAGTGAGGTTGTCCACAACTTATCTTTCTGTGTCTAGCTTCCTTCACTTGGCTTCATGTTCTCCAGTTTCACACATGTTATCACAAATGGCAGGATTTCGTTTTTATGGGGCTGGATGATACTTCGTGTGTGTGTGTGTGTGTGTGTGTGTGTGTGTGTGTGTGTGTGTGTGTGATACGTTTCCTTCATCCAATCATGTCTTGGCTATTGTGGATAGTACTGCAATAAACATGTGGGTGCAGATATCCGTGGTCTTGATTTCATTTCCTTTGATATATATCCAGAGGTGGGATTGCTGGATTGCAAGGAAATTTTATTTTTAATTTTTCGAGGAAACTCCATACTGTTTTCCAGAGAGGCGGCACCAATTTACATTCTCGCCAACAGCGTATGAGGGTGGTCTTTCTCTACACCCTCGCCGACAGTTTTATCTGCTGTCTTCTTGACGGTAGCTGTCCTCACAGGCGTGTGGGGACATCGAGATTTTGATTTGCATTTCCCTGACGATTCGTGATTTGAGCACTTTTTCGTATTCCTGTTGAATGTCTTCTTTGATGAACTTTCTGTTCATTCCCCCCTCCCATCAAAGTCCTGGAAGATTTGTTCATGCTTCAACAATTGCTCCGGCGGTGGAGGCGGAGCACCTCTCAGCGGGTGTCAGCGCCCAATCAGTGGCGAGAAACAAGGGTACCGTTGTCACTAAAGAACCAGCTTAGTTTAAGCTTTTTTTCTCTTCCTAATTAGATAGAGAACAATTAATTTCCCCATTCTTTAACAGTAAGGCTGTTTTTATTAAAACAGTCAAACCAACACAGCCTAAAGGTACAAAATACATATTTCAGTATCTTTTCTCCAAATTCCTGTATAGATTGATATTGCTTAGAAAACACATTTTGAAAACTCCCGCCCTTAAAGGCTAAAAAGTAAAAAGCATATGCATTATCTGACCTACAAAATAAAATCAGAGGCCCTCCCTCTTTTTCTTCTTTCCTCGTTGTGGCTACTGACGCTGTGTGGGCAGAGCCCTTTGATGTTGCAGGAATGGACCTTCCAGCTATTGCTTTGACACATTGTATGCAGGACCATGGGCCCCAGTACCTGCTCACACTTCAGAAACCAAAAGTATTAAGAAAAGAAACCACAATATTGTACTTTTATCTCAGAAAGAATATTAAAGGTGATCCATTTCATAATCCATACCTTCATTTCTTAAAAATCTCTTCTCTTTGCATCAATTCCCTTGTTCATGAGAACTGCCCGACCGACTCACACATTAGACTCCCCGAAAACTCTGCTACACGCTGTCAGCCCTGGGGTCGTGTAAAACCCCGAGAAAACTGAATGGATCTTACACTGGCCTCGATCGGACATAAACACACAGGATCACTCCTCTATCATATTTTTAGAATTTAAGACCCTTGTCCAGGCCAGACTATTGATACATCTCTGGCTTCAAATGGGTTGATCTGCTGCAGAATAAAATTTTGCTAAGAGATCTGTTTGCTCTTCATACACACACCTCGCCGAAGGACTGGGCCAGGTAGAAATCTAAGGCAAGCCAAGCCTGACTTTCTCCCATCTCAGCTCTCTCGCTGAACTCCTCTTTTTGCGTAAGGGCTCAGTGAGATTGCAACTGTCTCCTAGTGAGGACGGAAACATCGTCGGGGCTTCTCCGCCACTAAAGAGGCACACAGCTTCCAGGGTAGCAGGTTGCGTTTACCGCTTGCATATTCGAAAGGAAGAAATCTTTCCTAGTCAAGAAATGTTGTAATGATGTAAATTTAAGTAGAAATTTAACAAGAGGCAAATACATTTTGGAAACACAGGGGCTTTCTAATCCTCATAAAATCAAAAGAAGTAGGACAATAATGTATAAATACCTACTTTCAGTGGGCAATTTTATGGTAATTACAAAGACAGTATTATTATTAATAGTAGTATTCTCACATTGAAGAGGGCATAACAGGCTGAGAAAGCTTATGTTATTGTCCTGATTACCCACACGGTGAGTGCTGGAACACAGACTATACACTTTAGATGTTTGGGTGCATGGTGCGCTCCTAAAACTAGCTTATATTCTGTGCTCATTCACGTCACTGTGCAGCTAACTTCATATGAGGTTTTGCTTCCGTTGCCTTCTGGTCATTTGTCAAATGTTCCAAACCTTCCTCATCCAATGGACCATAAATTCTCCTCTCAGAACCACTAATTTCGTACTTGGACGTCACTGAGTTTAGGTTTGTCAGGGAAAGTTGAGGAAACCCAGTTAAATCTGAATTTTAGATGCACGCATATACATAATTTTTAGGTAGACCTTGCAATATTTTGGACGTATTTCTATGGAAAAATGTATCTGCATTAATTAGGTGTTGCACACTTGCATGGCCAAAGCTGGCCCCCCTGACTGGAGCACCCCACATTATGGTGCCACCAAGTGCCAACCTACCAGCTCTTGCCCTGACAGTGGCCTTTGTGCTGGAAGCATGACATCAGTTGCCCGATGTCCTCCAGCCCTGGGGCAGGGGCTGAAGTCACAGCGCGGAGTTCCACCTTTCCATCACCATCCTCCCTAGATCGGAGCAGGGGCCCTCTCACGTGTACAGCGGGGAGCCAGGACAAGGGGCTGGGGAAGACCAGAGTGGAACACGAGTCTCTGTGTGAACATTTTACACAGTCACTTGCACGTTTTCTGTCGTCATTTCATTTTATCCACGTATGGTGCCACACTCAAGGGTTCTCGGTAGCCGTGGTGACTCGGTGTGCTTGCCACCCATTACTTTTGGCAGTTTTCACACTAGATTGAGTGGTTGATAAAAAAGACGTTTGTGCATGTGTTTCACGAAGCCTGCGATGTCTTTTCCCTGTTGAGGTCGAGGGCGAGCAGATGTGTGAAGGGCGATTTTCAACAACAGGCTGGTACCGCGGAGGGTCTGACTCCGGTAGTCTGTTTGCAGAAATGATCAAGAATGCATCTTTAATGTTTCCTTTGGTGTGAATACTTTTCTTTACCAACCCAACGATAATAGGTATGGCTAAGAAATTGCCAGCGTGCTGTACATTTATTGGCCAGCTTATGATAGATTTTCACATATGGTTTGTTTAATTCATAGTAACAGCCTAGCGAATTAGATAGGCATTACTCCAAATACAGCTGAATTAACTTTAATCCCTGAATCAAGAAGTCTACACCCTTCTGGGTTTGCTCCGTTTCTGCGGTAGAATTCACTTGGAAAACGCAGCCCCTGTCGAGCACATAAGCAGATATCTTTTATGAAAAACACGCCCTGTCATGTTCAATGTGTCACACGAGGACTCTTTCTGGCACACAGAGAACACACTGACCTTTGCCCTCTGGCAGTGCATTGGAAAGGACAGGGCACGGTGGCCCCTGTCCTCGCTGCGCCTTGTGCTGGGTGAGATTCGTTGCAACGTGTCAGGCAGTAACGGGGCAGCGATATGTAAAGATTGCATTTTTCCAAGGCTCTTTCTAGAGCAGTTTCACGGTTCACAGAAAGACCGAGGGGAAGGTAGAGAGATTTCCCGTATAACCCTCCCCAACACATGATGGCCTCCCCTGCTATCACATCACTCGCCAGAGCGGTACATTTGTTACGACTGACTGACTACAGCTGAAGCTGAAGTGACACACTGTGGTCACCTCAAGTCCATAGTTCCCCCACGGCTCACTCCCAGGTTTGGACAAGTGTGTAATGCCAGGTATCCGTCATCATGGTGTCGTACAGAGCATTTTTGCCACCCTAAAAATCCTCCGACTATTCACCCCCTGCTGCATCCGATCCCGGGCAGCCCCTGTTGCTTTCCTGTCTCCATAGTTCTGCCATTTCCAGAATGCCAGAGAATTGGAACCTTTGGGTAGACCGTAGCCTTTTCAGACGGGCTTCTTCCACTTGGTAACATATATTTGGGTTTTGGCCATACCTTTTCATGACTTCATAGCTCATAGTCTTTTGTGCTGAATAATATTCCATTGTCTGAATGGTCCACCGTTTATCCACTCACCTCCCGAGGAACATCTTGGCCGCTTCCATGGTTTGATCATGGATAAAACTGCTGTAAACATCTACGTGCAGGTTTGTCTGTGAACATGACTTTTCAACCGACTCAGGTAAACAGAAAGGAGCATGATTGCTGGATTACATGGTGAGGGCGTGTTTAGTATTGTAAGAAACCAGCTACCTGTCTTCCAGAGTGGCTGCGCCGTGTGGCATTCCCATCTGCTGTGAATTCCTGCGGCTCCACAGCCTCGCCGGTGCTGGGTGTTGTCGGGTGTGGGGAGCGCGGCCATTCCGATGGGTGTGTGGTCATATCTCACTGTGGGTTTACCTCCCATTTCTCTGAGGACACACATGTGGAACATCTTTTCAGATGCTTATTTGCCATCTGGGTCTCTTTATTTGTGAGCTGCCTGTTCAGGTTTGGACCATTTTTAATTGGATTATTTTTTTATTGTTGAGTTTTAGATATTTTGTATATTTTGAAAATTCTTTATCAGATCTGTCTTTGCAAATATTTTCTCCCAGTCGGTAGCTTGTCTTCTTATGCTCCTGATATTGCCATTCCTGCTCTGCGGAGAGCTGTCTCCCTGAGAGGAGCCCACGTGGGAGAAGGAGGAGGGAGCTCTCTGGGGTCACTTTTCTGATCCTGCTCATGAAGGCTCTTCCCTTGTCACCTAATCAACCCTAAAGGTCCCATCTCCCAACGCTATCACATTGGGCATCAGGACTTGTTATACACTGGGAGATGGCCTGGGCACGCTGTCCTTCCATACAGGGCCTCCCGTGCCTGACCTACTGTGCTCCCATGACGCCAGCTGTGGCTCTGACGTTTCCTCTCGTACCTGCCTGTGGTGGACACGCATCTCCCTCACCCTCTGCTCAGTGTGAACGTGGGTCTCTGTCCCTGCTGCCTGGAAAGCTGTGGGCTAGCCTGACGTTCCAGAACAGTTTCAGCACTGGTCATTTCAGTGGGCTGGGCCTGGGACTCTTGGCCAAATTCACCACGGAGTCTCTCCACCCAGAGGAAACTAGCAACAGCCCGAGCATCCGCTGGCTGCGGTCTTCAAACCTCCTTTGTGCTCAAACTGTGACCATTCCCCTGGTTTCTGCTAATGCTCGTCACTGAAGGACCTTTTATTGCCCTGTTGACGATTCACTTCGCTGTCCATGGTCAACGTGTTTCCTACTGAGTCCCCTTGTCTTTCTACAAATTCCATTCACCCATTTACCATGCTCCCATACTGTCTCTTCCAAAATGCCACCTCTCTGTCACCGTCCTATTCCCGGAGAGTCACATGAAGCGGTCTTGCCGTTTGAATGAATTTCACAGTGAAGATTTGGTAAGGCTCTTGTATGAACCTCCTGCTGTGTTGCCCTGACTACCCCTGTTTGCGATTTTGTTTGTGTGAGGAGTGCCTGCCCCTGAGGGGTCCCCGCTGGGATTCTTAGAGATCATCTCGCTGAGTTGAAAGAACTCATTTCAACACTTTGAGAGCTATATCACAGTAAGTGCATTATACCACATCAACTTCTTCTTGAAAAGAAAATGGTATGAAACTCTTAGTCTTGCCACATGTCTGAAGAGGGCGGGCCATTTGGAACCATTGTCAATATTATCATAACGACTATATTACTCCTAACAACACGGGTGAAAAGGATGACCGCCGAGGAGTCATCCTGCAGCTGAATCAATGTCCTATTTTGTGGGTGCTGACTGCTGAAGGGAACATGTGTGAGTTTGTCCCTCTGATCAGGGACGCCTTGTCAAAGGTGACGCAGCACAATATGAGGTGTCGAGATGTGTCCAAGGAGGACAAAAATGTGATTTTCAAGTCACTGTGTCCAGTGCTCTTTGGGACACAGCTTCGTTTCTCCATCTTCCTTGCTCGCCCTGACTGGGAGTCGGAGTTCGCTGCCATCCCCGACGCGGTGGTGTGTGTCCTCCCGAAGTGCGCCCAGGAGTCAGGGGACAGTGCGGTGAACCAGGCCTCCAGAGGTCACACCTTTCCGCCATCTCTGGCTCTGCATGCTGCTGTCTTCCGCTGTCGACAAAGGGTAGCAGATCTGTTACAAACACCTGAGCTTTAGTTACCTGCGATCTGGGGTATTCGGTGCCTCATTTGTAAAGTCTCTGATTTGCATGTCCTTCCCCCAGGACTTAATAGCCACGATGAGAAAATAATAGAAATTGTCTGATTTTCCCCCTTTATTTTGTGAAATTATTTTCAAGTGGGACATCAGGAGGGCTGGGGGCAAACAAGGCCTTTTGAAGTTCTCTTTTCTGTGTTCTGTTCGCACACGTCACCCTCTGAAATGCAAAGGCGCAGTGTGGTAACTACGATACTCAAAGGATGATACAGGGGAAGAGCCTGCCGTCTTCACAGACAGAAATAGCATCGGTATTTGTCTCGCTGGCAGTCCACCTGCGAGAAGCAGTCTATGCCATAGAGGGGGGTGGGTGGTACTCACAGTCAAAGCCAAAGCAGGTGGTGAGGACATTGCAGTCCCCCCTGTGCCTGTTCAGACAAGGCCCTTCTCTCTCCCTGAGACTCTCCTGTCTATGAGCAAACACCCTGTAGCTGTGAACCCCTGCTACGCATGAGGGGTGCGATTCATGCACCGAGTATGGATGTTGAAGATGAGGAAGTCTTAGTGCCGAATGCATGGTTCGAATGAGGGGCTCTCCAACCACCGATGCTGGTGATGGGCGTGGGGTGAGGGGCCTTATGTCAGCATTATCTGGGACCTTCTTTGAAAATCACAAATGTCCTGCCTTGACTATAGATCTTTGGAGTCAGGATAGCTGCAGGTAAGCCTGAGTGTGTTTATTCTCAGAGAGGGCCGAGGACCATAAGTCTCTTCATTATTGTTTGATAAATTGAGAAAAACCGTGAAATGTGCCTATTCATGTGTTGGAAATATGGTGAACACCTACTTCAACTTGTAGTGGGCCAGGAAAACTAAGAGACATATTTTCACGAAGAACAACTGTAAGTCTAGGGGAAATATATTAAGCTTCTCAGAAGTTTCTATGAGCTAAGAGGACAGGGAGGAGTCACAGGGGCAAAAAGTTAAGAAGGCTGAGAACCCGCAGAGGTAAAATGAAAGGTGAAGCCATTTTGCCCGATGGCGTTTGCCTTTGCCTGGATTTGGGCGGTGTGGTGGGGCTGAAGGTGGATAGTGACCCAAGAGGGAAAGCTGGTCACTACCACCCCTACTTTCATCTGGTACCCAAAGAGATACACACTTGGGTGAAAGCAAACTGGAATTAAACTACCTCCTTTTATAGTTTCTCTCTCTCTCTCTCTCTCTCATTGTTCTGTGCGCCTTGGAAAGTCTGGAAAAGTTCAAATCCTGAAATGGCTTAGGATTGTCCTGAAATAATATCTCTGGGTAGCCAACAGCAGCAAACTCAACTCATTTTCCATAGCAACAAACTTTGTGAGTCTTACATTATTTCTATAATTTTTTTCATGATTTTGTCTAACACAGAGTCAAAAATAACTAGGCACATAAGCAATCTAGCATCTTTGAATAAAAAATAACAAAAAATAAAGAAAATAGACTTCCAAAGAGTGTGTTAAAAGAAATTAAAAGTGAGCTTGAATATATATAAAGTAAAAATTATGAAAAGAGACAATGTAAAGTAACTTCAAATAAAACTTTAAGAAATAATGCAAGACTCTAATTGAAAACTTGCTATAGGATTTTAAAAACACATTAGACATAGATGAAAAGAGGGTTAGTGAAATAGAACCAGATCAAAAGAAGTTGCCTAGGGAGGAAGAGAGACATAATAATTGAAAATTATATCAAATACAGTGAGAGGCATACACATTAAAGAATATCTGATATTATTGTCATGCAAGTCTGGAGGTGAATAAAAAAGAGAGGATGGGGAGAACTTACTCTGAATACTGAAGAATAATGAACACTGAAAAATCTATTTAATGCTGATGAAATTTGAGCCAAAAAGAAAATACAAAATGAAAGTAGCAAGTAGGTGAGTATTTCTAAATTACTTGAAGTGTATAAAATAGCACTCTACAGTGTATAACAAATATTGAATTAAAATCCACACCATCAATAGTGAGTGAGTTAGGAGGAGACAGTGCTCTCAGTTTGTACTGTCCTGGGGGAGTGTGCAGGGATTGATTAATATTAAATTTTGATTCATAAAGCTGTCAGTGATTTCTATTGTAGAAACATGTGTAGGTAATGTCCAAATAAAAGAGGAATAAGTATAATAATTTTAAAAGACGATCCAAAAGAAGGCAAGGGAAGACAGAGAAAGAATTCATAGAATAAATTGTATAGACTGGGTTAAAAAGTCCAACTATAAAATACTTATGAGATCTATGTGAAATGTAAGGCTACAAAGAATTAAAGTAAAACAAACAAAAAAACAAGATATACCAAGAAAATACTAAGTCAGAAAGTTAGTTTAGATCTATTGCTAGCTGACAAAATAGGCGTTAAGGCGAAGAGAACTGCCGGACATAAATGCATGTCACTACACAATGGGGAAGATCCAACTTCACCAGGGATATAAAGTAATTTAAATAGTGTGTTCTCGCAATCAGATTGTTTCAAAATAAAGCAAAAACTGACAGAATTACAAGGAAAAAAACCCCACTCCAAAATCACAGTTGACACAAAATCATAGGTAACACACCTTTTCTTGGACAGAAAAGCAGTGGATAGGAATGCTCACTGAGAACAGAGATGGTTCGAACAGTAAAATTGGCAAACTTGACCCACTGAGCCCAGAGAGGAAACTATCACCACTGTAGAAAGTACTTAGTTTTCTAACATACATGAGATGTTTATAAACACCAATCCTGCTTAAAGTCCCACAGGGCCATGTGTGCCTTTGTAGTAAGCCTGTGCCCCCAGTGACAGAGAAGGCAAAGAACAGGTATCTGGCCTTTTAAGCTTTAGCAGTGGATATGTAAGAAGTGGATAGTTTAATATCATCACATTTGTTTGGGAAGTTGGGCATGATTATAACTTCATCCCACTTAATAAATCAAGATGATTGTGTGATTACTCCCGATATCATGGAATACATGAGGTCTGTCCAGAAAAAGCCCAGCTATTGTTAACATAATAAGAACAGTTTGCCCAACATCAGTGTAACTTGGCAGCCAAGGAGAGTGGACTGGAATGCACATGTGTGAACAATGGCGACCTCACTGTACTAGTCAGTGGGGGCGGTAGATGCTGTTGAGTGCGCACGTGTCAGGTGCAGCCGGCGCATTCAAAATGACTGAGCGAGTAGAGCAACAAATCTGCATCAAATTTTGCATTAAGCTTGAACAAAACTATTCGAATGGTTCAGAAGGTCACAGCTATGGCAACTGGTGATGGGCAACCTCATTATGACAATGCCTCTGCTCATGTATCACATCTCGTGCAGAGTTTCTTGGTGAAACATCAAATCACCCAGGAGACTCAACCCCAGTACAGCCCAGATTTGGTGCCCTGAGACTTCTGGCTTTTCCCAGAACTAAAATCACCTTTGAAAGGGAAGAGATTTCAGACCATGGATGAGATTCAGGAAAATATGATAGGGTAGCTGGTGGCAATTGGGAGAACTGTGTGAGGTCCTAAGGTGCCTACTTTGAAGGGGACTGAGGCGTCATTGTCCTATGTACAGTGTTTCTTGTATCTTGTATTTTCTTCAAAAATACAAAGGTCTATTTTTCACACGTTGTGGCTGGATGCTTTCTGGGAAGACCTTGTATGCATGTACATGAATACACGGATAGGTATAGTTCCTTATTAATATCACATAGTGGTTTCTTCTGATCTCGGACAACTTCTAAGAGCAGAGTTTTCCATATTTTTCTTTTTAACAGAGTCTTAATAATTTGAACATTTTGTTACCTCTTGGGTCACTAATCATCTCCTACTTCCTTATCCTCAACCTCAGTTCAGAGTCCAAATAAGGGAGGATTCTGCTTGATGACAGAGCTCTTTGCGAATACACTCTCCACACTTTTTATATTTAAGTAATGACTGCTGGTGAGGGCCCCCTTGCAACACTCCCAGTGTGTTTCTCATTGGAATGTTTGACAGCATCTGGCCCGTGTACAAACCCTGTGTGCACGCGGCTGAGGGCCTGCTGTGGGCGATCTTTCGGGTGTGACTCATGGGACAGATGGTGGGGAGAACGCTTTCAATTACAGAGAGCGAGGAAGTAACGAACAGAGAAGGCATACCTAGAAGGTGATTGGAACCAAGTATCGCATTCAAAAGTTGTTGTATCTAATAATGGAGGGAACATACCTACGAATGTGAGTAGCATATAAAGATAATGAAAAACAATAATAAAAAGCAAAAGCCTCTTTTCCCTTGAAGAATACTTTTTTAGTCTCCTTTGGAATTTGAAAGTGACATTTTCTCTAGGAATTTCTAAAGAGTTTGAAGAATTTTCCTTCTGAAGGAATTTTTTTTTCCTTTAGGACTTAATTTTGTTTTGTTTTTTTCTAAGAAAGGCTGGTAGTGTCTATTTTGAGGTAAAACTGTTCAGGCCAGTTCCTTCCTCCCTTCCTTCCTGTAGTACAACATAAACTTAGAATATTAAGGTAGTATTAAACATTTGCACATGTTATGAACAGAAGCACTTATGCATGCATGAACATGCACCAAACATGCACATGTTTTAATCTTTTATATTATGCTGGAAAGATTCATTGTATTTCAAAGGAGTTTTTCTAATAAATAGAAAAATAAAGGAAGAAAAGAAGGAAAGGAGAAAAGAAAGGAAAAATAATTGCCTAAGGAATAAAATGAGCAAATAATTCAAGAGTGGGAGATATCACACAGGTTTTAGCATTCCGGAGTTTTAAATAAAGCTCACATTTTGTAAGCTCACATACGTATATGCCTCAGAGAGGGAGATTCTGAAATGCGCAAATACCCAGGGATGCAGAAATTGATCGATGGAAGGGTCAAGTTTCTGTCTCAGGAAACAGCGCTGTTTTTGCTGTGCATTAAAAATGTTCAGTTCCTTGTTAGAGATGAATGAGCTGCTTCAGGATTCTACTCTTTGAACTCTAAATAACAGCATGGAACAGTGTAACCTGGCCGAGGCATCAGACTGAAACCACAGGCTGCAGTCTTTAGTTCTGGGAAAACACAGCGACCAGTAAGGCGGCTTTTGGTCAACCATAATTATATTTGTACTTATTGATTACCACAGCATTTTACTAGATATTGAGCTGCTTCCCTAAGTATGGACCCAAAAAAAAAAAAAAAATCCCCGAATCTGCCTATGCTTTTCAAAGTCAAATTCTATTTTCCTATTGTTTACTTTAAAGATACACTTCAGCAGTGTGGGAGTGAGCCCTCTCGATATTTTCTACAAGTTAACTGAACGATCACGGCCATGCACCCCCGGTTAAGGAGCCAGAGCCCAGGCACAGAGGAGCAAGTGTTTGCTAGTATGCTCCCTCCTGCTGGCACTGCGGTTCCGCGGGGTCCCTCCGGAGGCAAGAAGTCTCAGCAGCTCGGGGCAACTCCGCTGCACCCTCACAGCTCCCAATTTCCACCAGCTTCGCTTCAAGGAAAATCGACAGCAAGCACAGTTGGTCCTCCTCTCACAGACTCTGCATGTGCAGAATCACCTCCTTCAGGAGATTTATTCTCAGCCCCAAATCAATACTCAGCAGGAGCTCTCTGGCTTTTCTTGGGCACCTGACTCCCACCTTCCCAGCAGGGGGCTCACCAGGCTCAGCGGCCTGCTAGTTCCAGCTCTCGTCCTGTAAACTGGTGCCCTGTTCTTGGTCTAGTCAGCGTCAGGTTTGTCTCACTTGTACGTGGGTGCGTGTTTATGGTTTTGCCTTTAAAAGTGCCGTCTAGAGTCTCTCGGTCCAAAATGCAGGTGGAGACCCCTTGCTGTACTGAGGGGCTCGTAGCGCTGGGGTGGGGCACGTTCAACGTTTGCTTAGGGGTCTTTAAACAAAACATGTGTTAAACAAGGTACTGTACTGATCTGTTGGTGAAACTGAGACAGGAAACCAGCCCCACATTCCCATGGGGCGATCACCAAGCACCCTCTGACTCACTGTTCATGCAGCTTTCATGAGAACTGACCGGGTCTAGTAAAATAAACTCACCTCATGCCTCAAATTAACCTAAATGTAATCGAATATCTCATTGGTGATTCATAAAGGCTCTTTAGACTGTAAAAAACACGGTCCACTGAGAAATGTATCTGAAACTATATACTTGAATAAATATGTATTTATTCTACAACTGTACATGCATTACTTCAAATCCTACGTGTTTATGTAAGAAGAGTATTTCATTTGTATAAGTAGAGTGATGATAATCACTATAATAGAATGGTAACAATATTTGCTGAAAAATTGCTAGGTGTCCAGGCTGATCTATAACAGCACACACACAGTTCTCCGCTTACTCTTTGCAGCCATTGGGGAGACTATTATGGGCTGCATGGTGAAGAGCACCTAAAGGGGCAGAGAGACTCTGAGAGTCGGCTCAGGCACACTGCGAGTGAAAGATAGAAGTAGGATTATACATACACACTTACGAACACGCACATATACTAAGTAGGTTAAACACTCTTCGGGATAATTGCTCGACACCGGCCACCTTAGTAGGATGGAATTCCAGTGAAAGAGGGTCTCCTATTTCCTCTTGTCTTGGCTTCCTTGGGGTCTTGCGTAGAGCCCGGTGCGAATGAACTCTCAGCATAGAATTCAACACACGATTGGGTGTGTCTGGCAGGGGAAGCAGAGTTTGAGCCCCAAATTTAAGTCATCGAAGTTACCGCTGCCTGTCACAAAGATAAGCAAAGATAAACATGCCATTGTCCGTCTCTGCGGGAACTCCTGGATCCACCGCAATCCCACATTCCGATCCTTGGGGTGGGAGACTGTACCTGTCCGGTACCTTCCTCTTCCTCACCTGTGCTCCAGGGCACTTAGGAGTATCAAGCGACACGCTCCTTGTGAGGCCATTTCAAACAGCCAGGGGACAGGATGCTCCTCCTCTTCCTCCTCATCATCATGCGGTAGTTTCTGTCGTTTTGCCACTGCTTCATTCAATATTTAGAGTTTGGTGTTTTTTTAAGATTAAACTAAGTTTAAATATAATTCTTGATATGTCAGGCTTTTCTACGGGTCTTCACTGAATTTCTATGAATTGAACCATTTCTAGGACATATCATTAATGTGAAAAGAAATCTTTGAACGATTTGTATTTCTCCAAGTTAGTTTCAGACTAATTTCTCATACCATTTCCGATGACTTATCACTCAAAGCACATCTGAATTTGGCACCAATTACCTCTTTTCGATGAGCCACCCCAAGAAGAGATTAAGATTTTTCTAATGGAGGGCCTCCCTGCATCCAAATGAAATCTACTGGCAAAGCAAAGCAGTGCCGTTTTATTGTTTCCTAAGTGGCAATCAATGGAATATTTTTTTTTAAGATTTAAAATATTTCTTTGCAAACTGCAGTTCATTAGATGACACTTAAAATTCTGGCTTCATCCTCGGAGCTGAGAGTTTAGCTTTTCAAATGGCTGGTAGGAAAATTTAAGAGGTAGATTTTAGATTAGAGCGATTTATTTCATTTTTATGATGCAATATATTTTAATGCTTGATAAGCTCAACGAGGACCACTTCTGTGAAGCACTTACTCAATAAATACGGGTGGGGGTTGATTTACACCCCTGCCCTGTGAGCGCTTTATGTTTTAGGGTAACACACGGTACCGTGGTGACTGCTAAAGAATCTTACTTCGAAGAGTTTGGGCGGCTCAGTCCACAGAGTGGGTGGCTTTTAATCCACAGACGTTCATTTCTCTCGGTTCTGGGGACTGGCTGTCTGCGATAGAGGAGCCAGCAGGTCTGCTGCCGCCCTTCGGGCCTGTTTTTTAAGGACCCTCATTCCTCCTTCAGGATGATCTCCTCGCAGAGGCCCCACCTCCTGATACCATGACACCGGATGGGAGGGCCTGGCACAGGAACTGCGGGTCACAGACATTCCTCCCGCAGCAGGGCTGGATCCGGCGCTGGAAGAACAGGGCACCGGTCTTCAGTCCACTAGGCTCTCGGTGGAATGAGTGAGGACCGCGGCTGTGCGGAGGAGAGACGGGAAGCTGTGGCATTGTCATCTCGGTGATCAGAGATGCTCGCTGACTACGGGATGGTCCGAGGACCGACAGGACGCGTGGAGCAGTCACCTAAACTGTGTGTGTGTGGCTTAAAACGGGACACACCAGTATGATTACGCGTTTGTGCTTAGCGATGCCCAGTCTTAGGAGTGCGGGCTCAGCCTAGGCAAAGGAACAGATGACCCAGATTCCTGGACAACTGAGCGCTGATCCCTTTAAAAAGGGACGACCCCGCACCATGGCAGGATTGTAACTTACTCAACCAAAGTGTGCACATGCACGTTTCTGGTTGCTTCTATTGTGAGAGTGATTTCTGTCTTTCTCTGGGGTCACCCTGTTACTTTGTGCGCCCTTGGATTCTCCGGCACTGCTCCCTCCAGCTGCCTAGTCTTCTCTCCTTCTCACCAGAAAACTCCTGCCCATGGGTGGCAGTCCTGCTCAAACGGTGGCCCCTCTTTAGACTGTTCCCTAATTCGATGGGTGTTCCATAGATCACTCCCTCGCACGCCTGGCATGACACTTTACAGGTGCGCACCAGCTTCCTGATGGGTCCTGGCTCAGAGCCTGGCTCAGCCGTCCTCCCATTCGCTGACCAGACCCTCTGGTTGCCCCCCTGCTTAGGTGTCCTGTTTAGGGTTGCCCCAACCTTGCCAGCCACTTCTCTCTGCTTAGCATGTGGACGCTTTAGTGTTTTCAGCCAGCACACCCTTGGTCCTCCAACCAACCTTCTAGAATTCCGTGTGTATCAATTTCAATCAACTCTGGTTGATTGAATTCATTCATTCTACAAATTGGTGCTTTTATATGGCGACAGGTTAAACAAATGCAGCCCGTGATTCCTGAGACTCGAGCGCTGCCCCGTCCCTGGGTGTTGTCACCACACGCTCTGCCGGAATCAGACACTGACCTAAAATATATGGATCTTGAACAGCAGCCTCATCTTTCTCATCCTCCTCCTGATGGTTAGTGCTTTCTTTCTAAATTTATGGACATCTAGGAACTGAAATCTTCCCCTTTCTCTGAGTCCATCACCCTTCTTATGGCTGGTCAGGGGGAGTATGAAGCCATAAGGGTGGAAATGGACATGAAATTTCCATTACTGCGGGCAATCCTGGTGCCGATCGAGCCAGCGTGCTCGGAGGGAGGGTGTGTGGAAGGGACGAAAGGGCAGACTCAAGCTGTCCCCCCCCCAACCCCAGCCCCACTGCTTCCAGTGACACTTCTGCTCTGCCGGGGCCGCCGCTGTTAGCTCACTGTGATTTAGGGCCAGCATATATCATCGATTTCATTTTCTAGAGTGATCATCCTCAAGGCGCATTCTCTATCCCAACTGGTGGCATCAGCTTCACATGGGAACTCATGAGTAATGCCAATCCTGGGTCCCACTCCAGCGCCCCTGATGCAGAAATCTGGGAATAAGGCCAAAATCATATGTTTCCTCATCACCCCAGTGACTCAGGTACACACAAGTCACCTCGGAACCACGGCATTAAAAGAGCATTAATTTCCATTCCGATCCTGAGATACCCTGGCTCACGGAAGATAGAGGTCAATGCCAAAATGCTAATATTTTATTTTTTTAATGTTCTCTCTCCCATCTCCTTCAGCCTCTCTGGAATACCTCCTCATTTCCTCATTATGTTACGGTATGTGCAAGCCCAGTAAACTCCAACAATAAAGAGCTTCATTTTGCTTTTGGAGCTTTTGAAACCACTTAACCTGACTGTATTTTAAAAATTTCCAGGCAGCCGAGGTATCAGAAACACTCATACCTTGTGCTGACCTTTAGCTGTGTAACAAGGACAGTGTACATTTTATTGTAAACCCTAACATGACCTCTTAGATTTCAATTAAGGCCATAGTTCTGCACTGGCAGTTTTAAGTAACCAAAAGAACTACTTAGAAGTTTAATTAGGTTTTTAAACATGGCGTCAGCAAAGATAATCCAGAAGGAAAATAGACTCTAATGAAATTTTAGAATGTCCTGTTAAAATACATTTTTGAAAAGTAACTTTAAAGTAGAGAAATTCAATAGTGATGAAGCTCATTAAAATAATCAGAATGAAATCTATTTTCCCAATTTAAGGAAAAAAATCTATCCCCTAATGCTTTTATAAACAGATTTCCCAAGCAGATTTTTACATAAGGGAAGGAGTTGATGAAAAAGAAAACTTTTTATTGTTGGACATTGGAAAATATCAGTTAAGGTTTGTTAGACTCATATTTCTGACACCAAGCCTAACTTAGGTTGATCATGCCTAACACCAAGAGAGATGCAAAAAAACAGAAAAGCCATTTTTTTCCTGAAAAATGTGTGTTGGTTAGGACTGACTGGGAAAAGCTGAAAACAGAAAATAGCGTGTTCTGAACGAGAGGAGAGTGGGCAGCGATCGGCAGGAGCGGGGCTGTTTGCAGTCACTGCAGTCCTCCCCGGAAAGAAGGAACGTTGTCTTCAATAATTTGGAGACTGGTGAAAAAAATCATTCGAGGACTATAGTGAAGTTGATTTCAAATTAAATGCATTCATTAACTGCCACTGATGACAATAATTTAATTAATACCTCACAGTTATGTTGGCAGATATCTAAGGAAATAAATGTGCATATAGTATGGCTTATTTATAAAATCAGTAACATAAGGACTTTGACAATATTAATATAGAGTTAAAATATCCTCTAGAAACAATTAGCATAAATATAGCGTATTCTCACTTGTAGTCTCAAAGAGGATTTTAAAAATTAGAAAAAATATCTCAAAGCTTAACATACACATGAAGCCACGTGTGACCGCACAGCCAACTCTGTCTTCCTGAGATTCCGAGTGGGGCTGTAAGTGGCTGCGATCACGCCGAACCCGGATTCGGGCCTCGGCAAGGGCTCCCCTCCACTCTTTCTTACTCATCGGGACTTCGGGACTTCCGCACCCGGAGGCTTTTTCAGTTTCCAGTGCAGTTGTACGCTGCTCGGCCCAGATGCACACACTTCGTCTCACCCAGCGGAAACTGAGACCCTCAGACCTGACGTTCTCATCTCGCAATGGGTCCTAATGTGGGAAAGTCCAAGAAATTTCCGTTGTGAAAAGGGAACAGCACAGACTTGAGGCCACGCCTTTTCTCCCCAAGTCCTCAGCCACCTTCATGAATAGTTCACACATAGGACTGGGGGTTCCCACTGCGCTACCTGGAAGCGGGGAGGGCAGCTTCCTTCCCGTCACCTGGCAAGAAAGCCTCACTCGGTGGTGAGACCGCTGCCCCCAGAGGCTCACCCCACTCTGCGGCCACTTGTCCTAACTGGGACCCGATGCCGAAGGCCTGCGTCCTCGGCCTCTGTTTCAGAGCTTCACCCTGAGATTGACGAGATAGCACCATGTCCACACAGGCGATTAGGTCAGATCTTTGAGACTTTTTAGCTTTCCCTTCTTTGTGGAGGTTTTCCATTTCTCCACTTGTTCCAAGGGCATTGTTACCTGTTGAAGGGTTTTAATGGCGGCTGCTTTAGCATCCTCGTCCAGGCCTCCAGCATTGGATTCGCTTCGATGTAGGTGTAAGATGAGCGTCTTTCTCACTCATGTTGGGCTGTTCCTGGTGCTGGGCATGGCGTTCGCTTTTCAGTTGTATTCTGGACATTCCGGATGTGACGTGAGCAGACTCTTTCACTGATTAGGTCCCATGGCACAGATATGTTTGGCTTTGAACTTCGGAGCAGTGTTTAATTTTTTCAGGGAACACAGAAGGCAGGCAGGACGAGGGGGCCCTAGAGCCACCGGCTTCAACGTTTCTGAGCTGACATTATACTCACAAATTTCCCGAAGAGGTTTTCATTCTCAGGGTGGTCTGTCACTCAACAGGTAAAGAATGACCAGAGCAGGTCAAGTTGGGGCAGAGAAGGTGATAGAAATTGCGTGTGAAGACATGTTTTTTTTAAAATAAGAAGCAAGGTTGCTCGAAAGTGAACCAATGGAAATGCACTGGGGAGGCCAAAGCAAGCAGAAAGGTTTGGACGCTGCGGGGAACGAGAGAGGCCCCTGGACGACTAACACGGCTGCGGAGTCGTCCCAAAACAAACGCCTTTGCAAGAAGCTTTTCTAGAGGCATCGTGATCGAATAAGTGTGGACCTTGTCATTTGACCTCTGAGACTCAGTTGTCTCAGAGTGAGATTGTAAGTTGATTTTTTTTGTAAAGTCCCAGTCATATAATTTTATAGCCTTGACTTAGGTTAGAAGGATAAATCCAAATAAAGACTTCCTATTAGAGTATAGTTTAGTATCCCTGAAAATGTTGACATTAAAAGTCCTTAGACATGTGATAAAGCATTTTTTTTTAAAGATTTCATCCATCCACCCTCAGAGAGAGAGAAGGGAGGGAGAAAGAGAGGGAGAGAAACATCAATGTGTGGTTGCCTCTCATGTGCCGCTCCCCCCCACCCCCACGCCCGCACCAGGGACCTGGCCCGCAACCCAGGCATGTGCCCTGACTGGGAATCGAACCAGTGACCCTTTGGTTCACAGGTCAGCCCTCAATCCACTGAGCCACACCAGCCAGGGCAAGCAATTTCTTTTGACTAAATCCTTTGCCAGTCCTACAAATGTCACTGATCAAAGCTGGGGGTGTTAGGAGCTTAACCTGAAAGTAAGCAGCACCCTGAAGCAAGGAAGGTTCTGGAGACATGGAAACATAATCCTGTCTTAAAAGATGAAATTCTGCTGCTCTGTTGAGGTGAGAGGTAGTTTTGGGAGGAAGCACATAAAGGCATCAGAAGGAGCTGACAAAGGGCGACAAGTGAGGTATTTTTCATCAGTAGAAATAAGGAATGCTTGGCCTGGCACTGGGCACTCTGTTTACTTAAGGAGGTTTGTAACATAACAATGAAGTATCTATATTCCACTTTTATCATGTGCAAGTGACTTGACTGTCTTCTCAAGTGTTAAATGACCTCCCTGGGAATGGAAAAAAATATGTTGCTAATATTTTGCAAACATTTATTGAGCACCTGGCATTTTCCAGCTTAGAGGTGGTACCAAAATGTGTTTGTGTGGAGACTAAAGGATGATGCTATAATTAGGCAGAAGCATTACTTGTGGAATAAGAAATCAATATAGAGAAGATAAGATCGCAATAGCTATGTATCGAGTCCAAAGTGAGATAAAATACTGGAAATGTTATGTATGTGATTCGCTTTAAAACCCTTCTCCATTTTCTCTACTGCCTTGCTCCTGGCAACCACCATTCTTAAAGACAACATCAATCAGAGTTTCTGAAAAAAAGCTTTCCCTAATTCCCTCAGGGTGTCTTGACTCTATCTACATTTGTGTGATGTGTAACTTTCTCTTCAATTTTCAGCATTTGTAACATTTTGCATTGGATTACTGAGAACCATACAGGAATAAGAATCTGGGCATGTAATTCTAGCTTAACCGAGTTGAGGATAGAACTATCCATCACAGCTTGCCTACGCTTCAGCTCTCCCATTGGTAAAACACAGGCAAGCGTGAAAGTCTAAATGAAAGAATTAAGCACTTAATTTAGTGCTGTAGCCTCAGTGATAGCCAGCGTGGACATATTTCTATTGTAACCTTAATTAAATGTGTGTTAATATAAAGAGAAAAACAAACTTTGTAGACTTATTCAAGAATAAAATACAGTAATCCCCCCAAAAAGTAACATCATAAAATTAAATTAATAAGATGCATTTAATGTACGAGATGCTGAAATAATTTCTCTTCCGGAGAGGAGTCTGGGCATCCTGCCACGTTCTCTGTGTGACGACTGAGTTCTGCCACTTAAGTGTCCGTGAACTTCAGAGAAGTAGGCGTCAGCACACCATGCTGTGACTTTCTTTGACTTTCAGTTGGCTTAAATTAATCATGTTATAGTTCTCTTCTTACAAGATGATCTAAAGGATTCAAGAAGACAAGTGGAATCAAGGACAACCAAAATATCTGATAAAATTTGAGTAGAGAGCCGTCACTCAGATGATCTGAAATGGGCTGATGCTCTATCCTTCGTCCTCCGCTGATCATCTGCTTTGTCATGGGCCGGCACCTTTGTGAGATATGGTGTTACATTATAGGTCTAATTCGTGTTTTAGAGTATGCACCGCACGCTAGATCACTGTTTTCCTGTTAATGAAAAGTTAAGCGATTCCAGAACATTCTCTACTTTTAAATGAATGTGATGAGCATCCTTGTATGTTTCCTTGCGTTCACAGCCAGGTGTACAGCATTCTGAAGGGATCCCCAGGCTCATCAGTCACATTCCCCCCTCCCTCTTATTTGTGTCTCTGGCTCTCTCGCTGCCTCTTATCATGGCCAGCTTGCTCCACTGGTGTGCACGTTTACACACTCACACACAGCATTAGGTCACTGTTTCTAAACTAAAAGTCCCATGTACTACTTTGCATTTTTTTTTCTTTTTTGCCTGTTCTGTTTCTATTTCTAATCATGGCAAAAACACATGATGTGCAATTTACCCTTTTACTCGTGTGTGCGTGTGCAGCCACGTTGTTTCGTGTCCGTACCACGTTCGTCTCTCTGCTCCCGTGTGGGAACTTGGATCTCGCGGTTCCGCGGGGACAGCCATTTCCAGGTGTCGCAATGCAAACTGCAAATCTGCGCTCCCCTTTCGCTCTGTCCCCGGTGAAGCTGCAGAGGAAACGCTGTCTTGAAATTATCTTGTTTGTGTTCACACCAGCTTCTTTCACATTTTTTAGTCTTGCTCTTTTATACAAGTAGATAGATACAGTTTTGATGGAAAAAAAATGCAATGACTGAGAGGTTGCCCCCTGGAAAGAGTGATTATTACCACGTGAATTGTAACTTTCCTAATCCTTTGAAATACACACACATAAAACATGAGTATTACAGAAGTTTGATGCACACAATGTTGGAAGGAGTATGGAAAACTGGCACTTTCCCCCACTGTTGTTATAAGTTTCAAATGATTGCACATTTTTAAAGACAATTCGGTAGCAATGTATCTGTGGCTCTGCACACCTGGATGTGTAACACATACCACAACTCAGCAGCCCACCTTTGGGATTTAGAAAGGGGAAGGGAGGAGTGAGGTGGAGAACTCTCTCTCTTTTTTTTTAAACTTGCTGGTTTCAATCAAATTCGTCCCTTACTTTGACTTTAAAACTTTAAAATGTGTATATGAGTTGAAAACAGCACCGAAAGAGTTGATTTAGAAAAAGAAGTGTTTCAAGTCTAATTTATTTAGTTGTTCCACTTTTAAAAGGGTAAAAACAAAAAGAAACACTTTATTTTGTTACCTCTACTAATTGGATCCTTTTTAAATCCCCTTCAGAATATAAAATTAATAAAATTATTTAATCTTAGGATGGAAGTGATCTTAAAAATTCCCTAGTGTAATCACTTATTTCATATTTTAACTAAGAGTTCACCATTAAAAGATATTTTAAACAGTAATTTCTAATGATACAAATATATATATTCTGTGTGAAAAATGTAAATATTATGAGTAATACTGAAGTTCCCTACCTTTTTATCCCTCCCTGAAGGAATTATGTCTGTTGATTTGTATATCGATATGTGGCATTGTGTGTCTTTAGAACATTCTGTGTGTAGAGAACATCAGAAGAAACGATAAATTATATCATATTGTACATGCTATTCTACAAGATGCTTTATCCAGTGGCATTTGAAATATAATTTTAATATTGTCTTTATGTAGTTTTTGACTGATGAGTAAGTTTAAAGAATGGATAATAAATTTCTTTCATTTTTGCTAAAAAAAAAGAAATATCTTGTATCTGTCAAACATCTGCCCACCTATATAATCTATGTTTTAGTTTTTAAATGTAAATGGCATTATATCCTGCTTATTTTCACTTAACAAATACCATGTGGCAGAGATCTTTCATATTTCTGTGTGTAGAATCTCATATATTTTAAATATGTCTACCAGACTCTTGGTAGAAATTCAAATAATTCACAATTATTTTGCTTTAAACAATCATGCAATATACTTCATTAAAAATGTCTTTTATCTCTGTGCAAATATTTTCTTCCAAACTGATGCAAACTTTCGCAATTTTGGGATCTTTGAGTGATACGTCAATGATATTTTGTTTTGGGAAACTTTTAATGGGCTGCGCAAACTTTCCCAACTATATGATATGTAACATTTTAAAATTTTTTCAGCATTTATCACATCTTCACAACAAATTTTCTTCAAGCTTCTTAATTATTCCACTGTGGCAGCTGAGAAAAATTATATCCCATTTTTACTTTGCATTTTGCTGATAATCATTGAGGTTGAGCATCTTCTAGTTTTCTTAGTGTGTGTTTTGTGAATCAGTTATTCATCTCCTTTGCTTATTTCTTTTACTGGGTTGTTTTTACATAAAGACACACAGAGATTTTTTAAGTATTCTGCATATGAATTCTCTGGTTTTTGTGTGTCAATACTTTCTTCCAATCTGTCCTTTTACTTTAAAAATGTTGATAATATATTGTACAGCAATTTTAAAATCTAAAGCAATCTTTTGGATTAATCTTTTCCTTTGTGGGTTTCAGTTTTGTGTTTAGTTTTAGAATCTCTGTTTAGCCTAAGCTTATAAACATGCCAATCTTGTCTCCCCATATTTTTATGTTTTTGTTTTGAATTCATCTAGAACATGTTTTAATGGAGCAATGAGTGACTCTAACCTTATAGTTTTATATGAATAGACAATAGTATAAATATGATCAATTTTAGTACCCCCCCCACCTATTGATCTGAATGCCAGACTTTATCAAGTTTGTCAGAGAGTTGGCCACACTAGCCAGCTACAGCTACCTGCCCACTGTGCTTCCTTTTCTGTAGGTGATGGGAAGCGTCCATGTTCCTTGACCTGCTTTCCTTTGTCACTAGATCTGGTCATGAGGCTCATTCAGTTCTGCCAATGTGGGCGTTGTTTGCAGCAGTGACTGGAGGGGGGTCTCCCCGGAAGGTTCATCCATAGTCAAACCAGCCTGCCCTCTCGGCCTGTGTTCTGCAGCGTCTTCCTGCCTAGAATATGACTGTGAGTTTGAAGGGCAAAATCTTAAACCCAAGTGGGACAAGATGTACAAGGAACACAGTGGGACAGCAGGATGACAGCAGCTGAGTCTCTGATGGCTCCGCTAAACCACTCTTTTCAGTGCTGAAATATTGGCCCTAATTTAGTTAATCTGGCATTATTTGAGTTTTCTGTTAAACACAACCAAATGCACATTTAACTATTAGAAACATAAACTCACTTCCAACACAATTTTGACACTGTTTCTAGCCTAGCAGCTATCTGTTTCATTTATACTGTTTGTTCTTAAACTACACCAAAATAATTCAATTAATATTCCATTCATAGAGATTTAAGTATATGGATTTTTTAGTATCTGGAAAGACAAACCTCATCCTTTGCTCTTTATTCAAATTCTCATAAAATTTTATTCTTTCATTAAGTTTTAAAATTTATTATTTTGTCATGTTTCTTAAATAATTCTTCCTGGATGTGATACATATTGAATGTTGAATGTTTCATTTATTTTGTTTTGCACCTAAAGTGATTACCATTTTTCTGTTTTCACTGTAGATAATTGCAGTCACATGTTATCTAATTGGAATTATATTGAATTATAGAGCTAAACCCTGGTTGCCAATGGAGTGGTTTTTTATTTTAATATGTTTGAATGCATTTTGGTAAAATATTATGTTGGATTGTGCATCTCTATGTTTATCACTAATATATATTTGTAGTCTTTTTCTTTTGCTATTATTTCTGGCACAGCACCTTGGTTGTTTAGGTATCAGGACATGATGTGGGCACTTTCCCATTGGTTTCTCTAGAATACTTTTGTAAGACAGGAGTTATCTGCTCTTTGAGCATTTGGCAAAGCTTCATTTTTCAACGACTTAGGAATTAGGTGTAGGCTTAGTTATTCAACTTCAAGGGTGGAATTTTTACTTAGAGTGCATTCTTCAAATACCTTATATAATAATTAATTCAATATTGTTAAGGTGCTGATTTTGCCTTTAAACTTTGCTTTGTAATTCTCAGATACACAAAGAAAATAAAATAAGATGAATATAAATTTTATGGATTGACATTAGTGAAAAATATAAATTTGTTTTTGATTTTAAGAAACAAAGGGAATCCAGTATCAAAAAGTAGCATTTCTTTTAAACAGAGCTTGTACCAAAGTACCCGCTGAGCTAAAGTCAGCCCTAAAAAGTAGCATTTCTTTTAAGAAAATAATCTTAGAATTTGTGATTTTAATTATAAGCTTATAATTAAAGGTAAAGATTCTAAATTTTATTGATATTAAAAATTGATATTAAAGTCAAGAATGATTTAAAATGGGAGTATTATTAAGAAAATAAAGAAAAACAAAGTTCTAGAGAGTGTTATATAATTTTTTAAAAATTATTTTATTGTTCAATTTAATTTCTTACAATATGGTTTTGTATGATTATAGACATTTTCTATAAGTACTTTTTTGAATCAGTAACAGACAAAGGACCTCTTGTTTCCTAAAAAAGTAGGCACCTATTTCTCTTCTGGAAAATGCTGAACACAAAAACATATTTTATATTCAAGTAGCAGGCACATTCATAGTTCCAATGTTCAACCTTTCATAAACATTAATATGACTCAACAGATTTTAAGTTAAATTTTTTTTGTTTTGAATGTTTCATGGTAATATTTCATGCAGTGTGACCCTTATTTGGTGTTGGGGGGCTTTGTTCAGTAGAGGCCCCTTGGCCACCACAGATGAGAATAAGTCTACCAAGACTTGATCTGCTTAGGGAGGAAAGGTAGCCAGTCTCTTAGAGGAGAAGGGCCTTGAGATTGTTCCTCAATGGGCTTTTATTGGGTTCAATTTGCACAGGAATAAAGGAATACAGGAATCCTCATCAATCATTGTCAGGCATTAAGGATCAAACAATAGATAACATTCAAAGAACTATGAGGGCTTATTCTGAGTCAGGGTCAGATAGCTAAAGTGCCATAAAACTTTGGGAAACTAACTCATTTTATGCTTGGACCCTTATCATTTAAATTGAGGGCATTCTTAGCAAAACAGCTTTCACAGGATTTTACGCATTCTTTCTTAGGCCTGATCACTCCGGGGAACTGCCTGCATTGTTTCAGGCTTAAGTCAGGTGGGAGAAGTAAGGCAGCCAAGAGATTAGGAGACTTCTTACAGACATAATGAGTACTCAGGTTATGTCAAAGCCAAGGGGTGAGGGTCCATCACCCCTTTTTTCTGTACTCCCCCAAGTCCTTCCCTGATGGTCCCTTCACCGCTGTGCCTGTCTTAGGTCGCCCCTCCCTTGAGGAATCTTACCTGTCATTGGCTAACCAGTCATCCACCCAAGGCCAAGCAGGGTGAAGTAAAGGAGACAGAGGCAGTGCCCCTGCTGGGGAGATAAGGTTTGTCTCCTTAGTGGCTTATGGTCCAAAGGTCTTTTTACTCAGCCTTAGCCATGAGGAGGGGTTATAGCTTCTGAAACCAGGCAGGGTGGCTCCCAGCAATTTGGAACTGTAACCATCCAGGAGTGTCCAACCCTCAGCCCGCAGGCTGTATGCAGCCCAGGGTGGCTAGAAATGTGGCCCAACATAAAGTCATAAATTTACTTAAAATATGAGATTTGTTTTTGGATTATGTGTTGCAGTGTCTTTAATGTGTGGCCCAAGACAACTCTTCTTCTTCTACTGTGGCCCACAAGTTTGGACACCCCTGAATGACAGTCAAAATCAGTGATGACCATTCTCTTTTCTGGGGAATTTTTTCCAATAATTAATACATTTATCACTATGGGCTGAATTGTCCTCCAAAGTTCATATATGGAAGCCCCAATACCCCCCATGTGATTGTACTGAGAGATGGAGTCTTTGGGGGCATACTTAGGTCATGTGGGTGGAGCCCCTATAATGGGACTAATCCTCAGAATGGGGCTCGTGCTCTGGAAGGAGAGACAGAAGATGATCTCTGTCTCTCTGCCCGGTGGGGCACAGGAAGAGGGTGGCCATCTAGGAGCCCCAGGGGAGCGGGGGGAGGGCTTTCAGCAGACACTGGATCTGATCTTCTGGCACCCCGATCATGAGTTTCCCGCCTTCAGGACTGGGAGATGTCAAGCCACCCAGTCAGCGGTATTTTGTTACAGCAGCCTGGGCCGACGAAGATGTGTACATTCTTACAAAACATACCACCTGCATCCACAACACACATGTACATGCACATACACACACCCACAGCACAACCCATGTGTGGAAAGCACCTCACATTTGACACAACTTTATGTTGGATCGATTTCACGTTGTCAGGGCTATTGCCACATTTCCAATGTATGACAAATAATTGATCTAATTTAAATTAGCATCATGGTCACCAATAGTTCATAAAAGCTAATTTAAAATTCACATTAAACTTTATAATCATTAAAAAAAGGCCCAATTTATTTTTAAGTGTCCATGCAGGAATATCCCACAGTAACGACAGAATCCACCCTAATGTTTGAAATGGCCTGTTATGTATTCTGACTTTCCCACATAGCATACACGTGTGGGATAAATGTGATCGGGAACACAGAAACAACAGCAGTCAATGGTTTTGTAAATTTGCCCCTGAAATTGATTTGTTTGAAAGTTTTAAGCTATATCCAATAAACATTACAATGATGTTTGTTTTCTTTAAAAGATAGCAATAGCTTCTTCTACCAGAAACATTCTAGAAATTTAAAGTTGAATGTTTCTTTTCTTTTCAGTTCATTATCAAGATTTATTTTTTCTTTGTTCTATTTTTTTTTTTTAACTGCGGGACTAACTGCATAGTCCCTGAAACAAATTGAGGACAGAAATATCAAGTTGCTCTGTTGATATGTTCATTGCAGGAGTTTATCGTTGCATTTTATCGTTTGATTATTGAATTATTTAAGTATAAACAACTGAAAAGTAAAAAAGCAAGCAACTTTAAAATCTATCTTACCATATTGCCTTAAAACAGCCACTTTTAAATTGAATGGAAAATGTCAAGTCTATGTATGATCTTTCACTGACATTTTATCACACTTTACATTTTATCAAGTTGTCTCACTTGAGCCCACAATATTCTTTTTTTCAGGCTTATTTTGAAATGGGGAAATATGAGGCTCAGAGAGTCCTATGGTTTTTTAAATAATAGATCAGAGTGTTCTAAATTAAAGCCTTCTTATTTCACAATCAGGTTCTTTTAACTGCTAAGCCGACTAAGAGTCTCAGAAAGGCTCATTAAGCGCCTCAGCCGGGGAGGCTGGGGAAAATGAGGCGGACGGCTCCACGTGTGGGAGGTTCTTTGGGCTGGGTCTTCAGTCATTACACAGGAAATGTGGCTACACGAAGCTCTTCAAAATTAAGGACATTGTTTAAATGAATTCCAAGCCTTCGTCATAACTCTTGAAAGAAACGTACAGTTAAAATTTTTTTCAGTTCATCAACGTTTTTGTCTCTGCCTTGTTTTGTTTTTGAACTAAGGGACTCAATACATAGTATCCGAAAAAAAACGGAGAGAGACAGATGGAGAGACCCCCAGCAATGGAAAGAGGACAGTGGCACACAGACAGAAAGACACAGAACACAGCGAGGGATGGAGACATCAGACAGACAGACAGAGAGGGGGCTATATTTCTTCTATGGTCTGTTACAAGATTTCAGGAGCCCACATCTGGGCCTGCGATCCCATCTGATCTGAGCCCGCTGTCACGTCTTCGATGAAATCAGCTACGGGGATGAGAAGAACAGCTGTAGTTTTGTGAATACCAGCTAAACGTGTGAGAGCTTCACTCCTCCCTCATGGTCGGGAAAACAACAGTGACTTTCTCTGCAATTCTGCTATACTGGTTGTTTCAAAGTTATTTTATTTTGATTCCTAGTGAAATTGGACATGTTTCTTCATCTGTGGATTTTCTTTTCATGCTTTTCTCTCTTTTTTTTTTACTGTGGTTTTTGTGGTTTTGATTTATCCCAGCCACAAATACCATTAAGTTGTTTTTATATGCCCCAGGGAGACTGCTGCTTCCCCTGTTATGCTCTCCAGGGAGCAGATGCTGATACAGGCTGGACAGCCAGTGGCTTGCTGGTTCCTTGGGGATCAGGGCGGATGCCTGGAAGGACTGTGGGTGAGAAGAGGCAGACACCGGGGATACATCTGATAAGGGGCCCATACCCAAAACTTATAAAGGACTCATTCTATTCAACGCCCAAAGCACAAATAATCCAATTAAAAAAACGGGCAGAGGACCTGAATTGGCATTTTTCCAAAGAGGACATACAGATGTCCAATGGACATATGAAAAAATACTCAATGTCACTATTCATCAAAGAAACGCAGATGAAAACCACAGTGAGATATCTCCTCATACCTGTCAGAATGACCATCATCAATAAATCCACAAACACCAAGTGCTGGTGAAGATGTAGAGAAAAGGGAAGCCCCGTGCACTGTTGGTAGGAATGCAGACTGGTGTAGCCACTGTGGAAAACAGTATGGAGTTTCCTCAAAAATTTAAAAATGGATCTTCCTTTGACCCAGTGTTTCTACCGCTAAGGATTTATCTGAGGAATCTCAAAGCACTAATTTGAAAAGAATGCTTGCACCCCTATGCTCATTGCGGTGTTGTACACATCAGTTAGGGTCTAGATTACTGGCCCCGGTGCCTGGGAAAGGGAAGCAGGGAGAGAGGTGGGCAGGTGGGCGGGCAGGGCCACCATGCAGCACAGATGCAGAGCTGAAGGCGTCTTGGCCAACCCAGCGAGGAGCTGCAGGACCCAGGTGGGTGGCGTAGATCATTCACTGGAGGTGTCGTGCACTGAGCAGAAATGGCCCGGTCCTGGTGTCATCCAGTCACTGGCTAGGGGCTTCCGTGCGAGAGCCTGGCTCTGTGCTGACGCTGAGGCAGCTCTGGGGGAGGGCTGCTGGAGGGGTCAGGGAAGGAGAAGTCTCTGTTTAAAAGGAGGGCCACCCCTTCCCCACCATGTCCCCTCCAAGGGCCTGTGATGGAGCAGGCAAAGGGGACACCAGCCCTGCATCCAGCGGACGACAGTGTGGTGGACGGAGATGGCAAGCAGTGAACGCGCGATGCTTCTGGAAGGGCGATGTACCATCAAAGACACAACGCACGTTCCTTTTGATGGAGACGGAGAAGTAAAAACCTTTGATGGTGTGTGCGTAAGGCCTGTGTCAGCAAATAATAAGATCGGGGCACCATCCAAACAGAATGCACTGTTCTGTGATGCGCACTCCCCAGCTCTGGGGCTGCAGGGGGAGTGATGGAGAGGGTCGGTCCTCAGAGGCAGGCTGGCTGTCCCGGGAAGGAAGAGCAGCCTTGGATGCGGAGGTTCCCTGTGGCTGATGCCCGGCGATGGATCCGGACTGTACCATCTGACGTCAGGACTAAGCCTCCTGCAGCCCGGGTTGGTGCTGGGCCCTGAAGCAGGGGATCCGGAAGGCGGGTCCAGCCCCTGGTACCACGGGCCTCGCAGGAGGGTTGGAAAGAAGCTGCTCCTGCATTGGCTGTTTTGGGGCTGAAGGAAGGCAAAGTCAAGTGTGACTTCCAGATTTTATGCTGGAGGAGCTAATGAGACTAGGTGATGGATTACTTTTATTGATTTTATGATCTTTATTTGCAAGAATGCATCAGTTACATTTGCATGCATCATACTTCTCCAATTTGTTTTCTTTTACAATTTTATGATCCTTTTGACACTAGAGAATTAAAACATGGTCAAGTCTATATATCTTCCTTGCCTGAATTTGTGCTTAGAAATTCATTCCCAATCTACAGAAGGTGTCTGCTTCAATTTTTGTCTTTTAAAAATCATTCCTTATTATGTATCTCTTTGACTGGGATAGAAATGTATCCTGCGGTGTGTCTTTTTAGGTTGAGTTTGCTCCACGACCATACAATCATTGGACTGCAGGTGCTCAAAACTGGTGGTGAATATTCTCCAGTTCTCTGCATCTGCTTCTCATGTATTGTGAGCAAAGTAAAGAGGAGAACCTGAAAGAAGAGAGGTGTTCCTTCCCTGCTCTTGCTGCCCCTCAGGCAGGCAGCAGTATTCCTGCTCTGATCCTTTACGCCCTCGGTGACCGGTGACCGCTGTTCAATCCGCCACCTCATCATGGTCTTCTCATGTCTCACTCCCAACACCTGGTGCTCAGTTCTGCAGTCTCCAGCACCGCTCCAGTTTGTCTCCAGCACGGCTCCAGTTTATCTTCAGCACCGCTCCAGTTTGTCTCCAGCACGGCTCCAGTTTGTCTCCAGCACCAACATTCTGTGAAGCATTAATGATTTGACTGATTATCATTTGAGAAGTCCTGGCACTTGCCCTCTCTGATGGGGTCATGGAAACTAATTTGAGGAGTAAAAATCGTTTTTAATGGAGTAGTATGGATTTCCCAAAAGCAACGTGGCAAACATACATGCATGTGAATTTCTAAACTGTCTCTGTCAGAAGCAGCTAACACTCTCGGTATAAGACAGATTATGAAATATTATGGTTTCTAATTTCTTCCACACAGAGCTTAAGTTACATTAGTTGTTATGCCGGTCAAATTTATGCCTTCACTCTCCCATCGATTTATTGTTTTCTCCGCAGCATAATTTCAGCAAGCAGTTGCTAAGTGTCAAATTAGCTTTTTGGTGTCAGGAATTAGATGATAAATAACATTCAGCCTCTGCCATTGAAAGTCTCCAAGCTCGGTGAAAGATGCAGACACGTAAAGAGATGATGATGATGGTGGTGGTGGTGGTGATGATGACATTGATGATGAAGGTTATATAGGAAAAGCAGTGCTAGACATGTGGGTAGTTTGGGATAGAGCATGTCATTTGGAAGGTCAGCTTCCCCAAACTGACGGTCATGGTCAGAACATCTTCCTGAAAGGACACATTACAGGGAGCATGGCTGTGCTCACTTTAAACAACAGGAAACACACATGTTTCCTATTAAACATTTGGGAAGGGAGAGGCACCCTCTGAATTTCATTAGTTGTGCTCTAAAATAGTGACCTCCGGTCCGTGAGTCAGAAAACCCAGGTTCTGGGAGCCTTTAGCTTTGTGCCTCAGTTGCACCGGCTGCTCTCGAGAGCCGGTCCAGGCAAACTCCAGTGCAACAGTGCTAACTAGCCTTTGCGTTCTATAAAATACAGCCACATCTCCTGCAAAAGCAATAAAGATTAAGTCTCATTTTGGCTAATGCATTTTTTAAAAATATAAACTGTAATGCGATCTTTTAAAAGTGTGTTGGCACTATAAACAAGTTCGTAAATTTGTATAAACACCAGGCAAATCCTATTTTTCTGTAGTTTCGAGGCATGCTTTCCTTTCCAGAATATGGATATTTTCTTTCTCTCTAAATAAACATTTCTAGGCAGAATTGTCAAATTTCTACCTTGAGGTTTACAATATTAGTTTGGCAGAAAAGAAAGCCAGTGTTTCTCCGTTGTTAAATCTGGCCAATGCAATTTCTTCTTTGAGTATTTCAGATCACTGTGAGACAATATACAATTTCTTATTTTTTTAAATTACATTTAAATTCTTACCAATGAGCATAATAGTGCTCTAGGGTTAGAATAAGAGGCACTAGCTCTTAAAAGAAAATTACGTTCTCTGATGTTTTTGACATTCAATATATTCTTGTCATCCTGGCTGAGAAATGACCTTTTTAAATGTTCTTTCTAATAGCTTCAAGAGATATTTAGTTCTCTACAACTGAACAAAAGAGAGCATGCACATCTGTTGCACTCTCCCGTGTCTCACTTTGAAGTTTTTGGTGTGTTCTTTTCAAATATGTTCTTGAAGCTTTTCAAATGGAAGTCAGGTTAAGGTCCGACCTTCCACGCGATCAGAGAGCTAGAAGGGGTCTTCTGAGTCAGGTGCACTGACAGCACCCCAGCCCGCACTTGGACTGGCTAGAAAAGACCGAGGTCTAACCTGATTCCCTTAAACTTCACATTGCAAAGTCCCATCTTCTGATTATTTAAAATATGTCAGTGTGTGAAAAGGTTCAGAGAGAGATTGTGCTTTATCCTTTCTAAACCCAGCCCTGGTCACAGAACGTCCCTTTCCTGCCACCCAGGGACCCGTGTTCTAGCATCTCTGTTCTGCACCTGCCCTGTCTCCTCAGGAAGGTCTGCCTGCCTCTGTAGTTCCTTGGATGGGTTTCTTGCATTTTTGCTGACCCCGGTGACAGGGTGGAAGGAAGGAACTCTGAGTGCCTGCTGGCTTTGTCAGAAATCACCATGCCCCCGGGGAAAGCCTTCCACTGAGGTCCCCATGCCTAAATCATCACATTTGTCCTGAAGGTTGTTTTGTTTAATTTCTCATGCAAACACCAATCGGCTTGCTCTTGGTTTTCTCATCTGCAACATAAATAGAATAATTGTGTTTCTGTCACAGGGATGCTGAGGGCTGGGATGACCTACTGCATGCAGGCTCATAGAATCCCATCTGCCCCTATAGAGTGGCCCATAAATAGATATGACATTGTGGGACACAGGTGGTCACGCAGCCTGCAGGTGCAGGTGGGGTCACCCAGGTGCAAAACACAGGATGAGGAAAGATCCCAGAACTGTAGGGACTGATACAGTAGACACTAGCCACAAGTGGCTATTTCTATTTAAATTAATAAAATGAATTGTCATCAGTCACACTAGCCATTTAGCAAGTGTTCAGTGGTCTCATGTGTTTGGTGGCTACTGTCTTGGAGAGAACACTTTCATATAATCACAGAAAGTTTATGGGCGGCAGTTATCCAGAACGACCCCCCAAGGAATGCATTCCAATTAAGGAATAATGATAGTACCGATGGCTAATATTCAGTGAGTATTTACTCTGTCGTCTGCTGCACCAAAACTTGAATAAATGACCTCAATCTTTTCTTCAAAAACTTTGCAAAGTACTCATCATTATTATTCACACTTCACATCAGAGGAAACCAAGAATCCCTTAGTTTATATGATGGTGCTGGGTGATGTGTCAGGCAAGGACCCAGAAAACCGCGATGCAAATCTCAAGTTCAGTTCCAGAACCCCAGTTCTAGAACCCCAGTTCCGGATCCACTTTTCGCGTGGCCGCCGTCAGCACACAGCTGGTTCTAAGATTCCTACGAGAAGTGTCATTTGTATTAAAAAGGTTCATTCTGTATGTATCAGCTCACTTTTTGACTTCGGAGTTGTGGTTCTGTAGTGAAAAAGGATGGTGATGATGATGAGATGAATATTTAAAAATATTTCTGACTTTTCCAATCTTCCTAAGCCAAACCATGTAGACCACTCAAATAATTTACCCACTCGTCCATGTTCTTTTCCAGCTGTATTGAAGTATAGTTGACAAGTCAAAAACGTATATATTTACAATGTATAGCGTGATGTTTGTTATTTGCATAGGATGTGTGAGCTCATTCACGATTTGTCCTTCTGTGTCAACGAATCTCACTTCCCCACGTCCGTCTCTGTTGTCCCAAATGGCAGGTTCTCCTTCTTTACGTGGCTGAATAATACTTCATTGTATATATATTTGTATTGTGATGTATTCATCTTTAATATTTTATATATTATACATTCGTGTGTATTATAAATGGTATATATGTGTGTATATATACGCATGTACACCACATTTTCTTTACCTGTCCATCCATCCAAGATCATGTGGGTCGATTCCACATCTTGGGTGCTGTGGCTACTCCAGTGGGCGTTGTTGTTTGGTGTCTAGCTTAGGAGTCGAACCGACGCTGGGGTGACCCCGCAGCAGCTAGAACCCATTCTCTGATTGCATGGCTGATGCTGTTCCCACCTGTTCGCTCCCTCTGGTGTCGACCTGTACACCTGGGTGCACACTCGCTGTACTCTTGCTGCATTTACCTTTTTTTTATAAAGCTTGTCATCAAATGTCTCCTGAGTACAATTCATTGATAGAATCATTGAATATAGGAAGGGAAGGGAGGAGGGAAAGGAAGGAAGGAAATTACTATGGTGATTATTTCGCAGTACACTCATTTCTAAACATCCTTTTGTACTCCTTAAATATACACAATTTTATTTGTCAATTATATCCCAATAAAGCTAGGAAAAAAGAAAAATGTGCTAAATTTCGAGGTGCAAATTGAATTTAAATAAATTCAATGACATTAAATGTTGGGATGACAGCAGTTTGCCGGAAATGCATTACGAGGTGTAAAACTACATTTTGTTTATTTGTTCTATAAAATATAAAATGTAATAATCTGCTGTCGTCCTGTCTCTTCCTTTTCCACCTGAGAAGGGAGCCTCGATGCAGCAGCCTGGGGTCTCTGGCCCCCTTTTCATCTCATTCTGTTTTACAGGGTGTCAATAGTCACCAATGTTGAACTATTGTGCTTGCCGATGTTTCGACAACGTGTACACCTGCCATCAATCACATTAGGTGATAAAATTAACACAATCAACCCCATTGTAGTCACTGACGTAAAAAACCTTCTTTTCAGGGATAATGATAGCTTCCTGCCGAGACTCTGCTTTTCCCGTGTTTCTGCAACTGCGGTTGGTAATTGGCGTGTGCCACTCTCTTCCGCCTGACATACCTTTGCGTTCATTGTATTAAGTGACATTTTGATGATATGTGTGACTCATGGGCTGCTAATAACACTTTTCCTCCCTAACTCACTTTTGCCTTTATATTCTTACATAAGCAGAAAAATACTATATTTGTGTTAAAAGCAGTTCTCCACAATTATCTCTGAATGTAGAGAATTGCTATTTCAATTTGACACTAAAAAATGTCACCGTTTGATTATCCCTGCCACCCTATCAATCATACTCTGAGACATCATTTCAGGGTAAAAGAGAAAAATGGTGTCCTCAAAAAAAAAAGAGACAACAACAAAAAACAAAAAACAAACCAAAACAAAACAGCATTTATGCCTCCACGAAACCGTGACACTGGTCGCGTGTAGCAGGGCCATCTGCAACCAGAGGAGGCCTGCCAGCATCCTCAAGGGAAGACACGTCACACCAAGAAAATTATTGAGAAAAACACCAAAATGATTTATAACATTCTTGCCTCGACTGTACACGTTCAGTGAGTGTTTTCTGATGACTAACAAATGTCAGAGTTTATGCCAAAGTGCTTTCTCAGAATTGTATTTTAAAATCTAAATATATGATGATACAAAACACCTCTGTAATTGTGATGCTATGGTAAAATATTTTATGTTCATAAATTTTTTGAATGTTCTGCAATGGAGCATGAAATCGGACATGAATTTTAAGTTTCCTTTGTGATTTTATATTTCTGAAAACAAAACAACTCTTCTAAAACTGTTCCATTTTTTGAAGTAGCACCTTTAAACATAGATCTGAAACAAGATCGACATGGTAAACTAACCGAAACTTTATCTACGTTCTACCGCATGCCAACCCATATTCAAGGCTTCAGAAACAAGGAACAAAATACAGGCCCTGCTCTCTGTATTCAGTGACCTGGCACTCGAACCATAAAATAACATTTTAAGAGAAAAAAAGATTAAATATAAAATATGTAAGGAAATAATTTGTGAACTACCTAAAGAGATGCCGTTACTATTTTTGATGTCCGTTCGTGGTGTTTGAAAAGTACTTACAGAGGACTTGGCGCTTAACATCGACCTTGAAGAAGCGGCTAGGTATGAATAAATGTCTACAAAACTTCTGAAAAAACTTTAGCCACAAATGATGACTACAAACTGTTATTTACATCTAATAACTTAAAAATCATAAAATATCATAGCATGCATATTATAAACAAAATCATGGTTATAAAAAATCTAGTGTACACAAGCAGGGGAAAATTTATTTGATTTTGACTGTGTTTAATTCCAACTAAAGTAAATTTATGTAATTCACAATGATATAACAGCTACTGTTAAAATAAACTGGGAAGAATTATTTAGATTCTTCTTTCTATTAATAGTCATAAAAATTTTCACACATAAAATCAAATAAAAACAAATTATTTTATGCCATCCAATTTGCCTATATAAAAAGTATTCTTTTTTTTTTTCTCTCATTGATTCTAAAGAGAGGAGAGGGGGGAAGAAAGAGAGAGAAACATCTATGTGAGAGACAAACATCCATCAGGTGCTTCTAGCATGTGCCCCGAATGGGAACCAAACCTGCAACCCAGACATATGCCCTGACCAGGAATCGAACCAGGGACCCCTCGGGTTGCAGGACGATGCCCAACCAACTGAGCCACACCAGACTAGAAACAGGTAGGGAGGAAAGATTTTAGTAGTTCTCTAGAATGCTCTTACACAATCACATGTAACGGCGGACACGTAAAATGGGCACTGATGTTGACTACGGTGGATTCCTTCACTTTGACTGACGTTCAAGACAGAATCAGCTGACTTTATATTTATTGACAAAAATAAAAACCACGGAAGATCACATCACAACGGATGTAACCATTTCTAATGCAGGGATAAATGACGAAAGACAACAAAAGCGTATAAGAGGAAATCATCACTGATAATAAAGGAAGCCAGTCCTAAACAGAGTTTGGTGGTAACACCGAGAACTAGTAAGCCAATGTGTATTTACTCTCCGAGAAGCTGTTACGTGCTGGAAATATAAATAGGCAGTTTCCGCTGAGATGAGAAGAAAACACAATTCTGGGTGACTCCCATTAACACCACCGTGGGGAGGCTGCGAAAGGAAACAGTTTAATGGATTCTGGAAACGAACTCAGAACTGGGAGGAAACACTGGTGGGGGGAGGACGGCTGAGTCACGGTGTAGGAGGGTGGATCGGTTTGCCAGGCCTGCGCAAGCAAAGTGCCACACACAAGGTAGCTTAGATGACAAAAGCATCTTGTCTTAGAGTTCTGAAGGCCAGAAGTCCAAAGTCAAGGTGTCGGCAGGGCTGGCTCCTGCTGAGGTCTATAAGGGAGTGTCTGTGCCAGGGCCCCTCCCAGCCCCTGGAGGCCTGCCACCGTCTGGCGTTCCCTGGCTCGTGGATGCCACCCCCCTGATCTCTGCCTTCACGTTCACACTGAACTCTCCTGTGCGTGTCTGTGTCCAAATATCCCCTTTGTGTGTGGACACCTGTCATAGGCGAGTGGGAATCCAGCCTAACTATGTGTGCAAGACACTCTTGTCTTCGAGATGTTACCTCTCAGTGCATATTCAATCATGCCCTTCTGCTCCAAAATGTTTAAATAACTTGATATTTCTTTCTCAAAAAAAGAAAGCGCTCACATCATATGGCCTTTGGTTACCTGATATAAGATAATCTCAAACCACATCACTCTCTCCTCATCTCTTTCTCCCTTATCTCCTAGAATCTGACCATCATCCTGCATCCTGCATCATCCACCCACTTGCTCTGTTTTCTTAGACTCATCTTCGCCATAAAAATCCCTTCACTGAAAAATAACCGCAAAACTTGGCTCGAATGTTCCCTTCTCAGGAATTTCTCCCTGACCTTGCACTATTCCTATTCTTACGTGTCTGTCCTCTGTGTCACATCAATGAGCATTCAATTGAACCACGGCACCTGCGTTTATGCTCAGAGATGCTTTTCTTTCCGCTGGACTGTCTGCTTCTGAGAGAAAGAGCAATTTCAATATGCTTCTGTTATATTCTCAGTGATAAAGGGCAATTTAGCGCCATTGTGTTGTTTGGAAGAGTGGAAGAATCACTAAAACGGGGCCTCTTGCTGACGTCATGGACTCAGGTGCTCTGTTTATAAGGTTTGTCTGTTCTCTTCAGAAAGGAACACAGAGTCACTACTCGCGTAGAAGAATCAGCTATGATTCAGACTTATTTTAATCAAAATTTAAATTATTCTGCACTTTCACAGTTTTCAAAAGGGATATCAGCACACACACATATGAAATTAAATATTTAGTAATATACAGAAAACATAGTATCAGGGTAAGGGTTTTCTAGAGCCGTCATGGTATTGGCCCCGGAACTAAAAGGAGAAAAGGTCTTTTTTTCTTGGTTATTCCACATCATTGAGGACCACGCCTCCTACTGGCTTCATCGATATGCGTGAGTCCTGTGTCACTGGGCCGGTTCCTGAGTGATGTTGTTCCTAGTGTCTCATCTCGGCCAGGAATGTTGCGAGGCAGAGCAAAGATGTGCTTTAAAGTTTGCATCTTCTTAGTGAAGAGAAACTGTCAGAGCCAGAATATGCTGTTAGTGATAACCCGGAAATTAGATTTTCTGTAAGGCTCCCACGAGCTCATAAAATATTTAGAGGGTCCTCTGCTAATATCACATCAAGGGATGCGCTGCACTCAGCACCGCGGGTCGTGGGAATCCAAAAGATAGCTTTTCCACTTACTTGTGGGATTTTTTTGTCTTTGCCTGGTGATAATGTTAGTTATCAAAAAACTATTTTGTTTTTTCCATCATAGCCAGTAAAAATCAAGCGCCGGCAACTCTCCACGTTTTGGACATGTGTTTCCAGGAAAGAACACATGGATTGATGTCGAGCCTCCGGCCCCCACATGCCGTGGAACTCTGGTGGGCGGTCAGATCTGTCAGTGAACAAATTGCCATGTGCCTGCCTGAGGACAGTATTGTTATTGCAACAAATAAGCTCTTTTGTCATTTTTTCTCCCATCTCTTCTCCTCAATAACAAGACCTCCATGCTTACCCTCACCCAGGATGGAAGCGAAGGAGTTCAGAATACGCCGCCCCAACGGAACGCCCATCAGGCTCTAAGGCAATGGAGAAGCAGCAGACAGGATCAACTCTCTGCCGCCCCCCATCGGCTGGGAAGCAGACTATCAATACGCTTGCGAAGGCTGTCCCCACCCCACCACCCCACCGTGCCAGGGTGGGGACACCGACCGTGTCACCAGAAACAGCAAGGCTCCCAGAAGTCTGCAGCAAACCTCACTGGAGTGCCCTCACCTTCCTTTGGTTTCTCCCACATATGTAGCTTCTCACAGTCAGCCACCCCTAAAGCCTACACCCTTTTCTTCCCTTGTCTTATCACTTTCCTATATATTTATTGCTCTTGTTAAGGTGCCACGTCAGTCCCAAGTTCTAATCGCCCCTTTCGGTTCCCTGTAACTGGGTTTCTCCTGCACGCATGCGCACCCCGTCTTCCTCTCGTCCATCTGTTTTTGCCAGTCTGAATTCAGGACCCTGGCTGGAGTGGAGGCAAAAGTTTTTTTTTTTTTTTTAATTTCCTCCTATAGAAGTATTGGGGGAAATTGTGGAATATAATGAAAATATTTTCTTGGACTTACAAGAAGAAGACCCTATGAAGAAGATGACATTTGAAGGAAGATGTGCTTCTTCCTCTCCCTGTAAGTAAGGAAACCGGCATGCTGTTGAACTTCTACGTAGTAGGATGAAGGATGGGCCCGCAAGGGCTGCTGAGGAACTCTGTGTGACAGGCAATTGAAGCGATAGGATCCAATGCTGTTTCATTCCCTAGAAAGAAATCGTCTAGCTCATCTTATTAACAGAAATGGCTGTATTGATTTATCAACATAGGAAGCTATTCTTATGGCTGGGGATGTAGCTCAGTGGTAGAGCATATCCTTTGCATGCATGAGGCCCCAGGTTCAAACCCTAGCATCTCTAAGTCCCTTCACTGTTTACATGGACCTGTTCTTAGACTGATTTATATTAAACAGTATGTGTCTTCACAGTGGGGCCTATATCTTCAGCGTTACACATTAGTATAAACTACTATAATAAATTACATGAAAACCTAGTGATATGTAACGGTCTTTTCTTTCACTATCCATAACTTTTTTTCCATTAGTCCAAAATGAAAATCTAGCCTTTCCTAATTTAATTCACTTATATCACTGTTAATAACCTACTTTTAGAAATGAAACCACGTAAATGGTCAGATAAAAACTTACTTGCTCTGCGATGGGCATGGCCCACTGAAAGAATAAAAATACAACAAATATATTTATAACACCCCCTTTTCTAAGTTATTCTCACGTGTAACATCCCTTTAGTATTCACAGCAAAGTCGTGTAAGGAAATGGAGCCGGGAACGTCTCGTAGGCGTCCCCCGTCTGGATGCTGTGGCTGATCCCCTGGGCAGTTCCGGGTGTACGGCTGTGGTGTCACCCACAGAATTAATGTGGGTTCCTTAGGATCGAGCACTGCAGAGCAGCCTTGGCTGTGCGACTTTGGCCTCCGTCTATGAAGAGGTGCAGAATGAAAGGGTTTCAAACAGCTCCCATTTTAATAGTTCTCTGGCGAAGAGCAAGCCGACTCACCCCCCACGCTGATTTTTAGGTGACCCATGTGACACCTGTTGGCCTTGGGCATTGTCAGTCACGAGGACCTGAAGGCAGTCAATGGACTCATGTAATGGGTGCCCTTGTCCTTGTACACGGATGCATCCACTCTTGTTCCACTCTCTGCTGCAAGGCAGGGATGTATCTCGAAGGGTGTTACGTGTTTCTCTGGGGAAACATTTGTGACACGTGTCCAGGTGTGTTTGATGTAATAACCAGATAAAGAGGTGTCTTTGGTGAGTCCTCCTTTTCTGCGTTACGGGTCTATTTGAACATTTGGTCGTTGACCTTGATCCTAACATCAGTCAAATTGTGTTTCCTGCTCTAATACGAACAGATTCAAGACAACTCTAAGGAAGTCGACCAGCTTTCGTTCTCAGTTCTCGCACAGTGGCGTTCGCTGTGGAGGGAGGTCCAGTCTCCCCTCCATGTCGCATGTCACCCTGAAGTTGGGCCTGCTGTGCCTCGACTTGTTTGCATTCTGGGTAAAACCCAGGAATCAGTGGTTAAACACCTCATTTGTGAGGATAAATCTAAGACCTTCTGATCAAAGGCATGTTTAATTATGTAATACAAGACTGTGCATGGGTTTGTGGTTCAGAGGAATATTAAAAACTATGTTAACTTATTCACAGTCTTTGAGAAGCTATTAAGTATGAGAACTAATTACTAACATACATCGACCATTTATTTTTCATTCATTTGAAATCGTGTCACTTCCGGCGTGCTCTCGATGTCCAGGTCCCCTCTCTTAGCACACTAAGGTGTTTGGGAAGGGAGAGAAAGTTTCTGTGACTAGCTTGTCCCTGTCATACTTCCCAAGGCTGTGTGACAGCCCCCTGTTTTTCCTGACAGCCTTAACTACGCCCCTTTTTTTTCTTCAGGCACTTATGTGTGACTAAACTGTCAAGCTCTTAAACTAAAGTAAAGTATCATTTCATTTTTTTTTATATTCTGGAAAATGAGAGACTGTCATCAAAGTAAAACCAGAAACCATTAAAAAAATAAGTTTTGGGTGTTTTCTGTGCCATGGAAGACCGAGAAGAGAAGAGAAGAAATAGTGTGACAACTCAGTATAGTGACAGTGACAATGACAACAACAGAAGTCGGTGCTCTCCTCGCTCACCTCGTTCATTTCTTACAAGAACCTTACGGGGTCACTGCTATTTTAAGCTCCATTTCAAAAGTGAGGAAACTGCTGAAAACTGGCGTGTGGAAGGCTGCTTCGGGTCACATGTCTAGCAAGGCGTGTTGGACGCTGCAGAGAAGCGAGAACCAGCCTGGCCCCGACACGAAACAGCTTTCTAACGGTGAGACGTAAATTTGCCGGCCCGGGTCTCCATCCTTTCGCTGGCACGGAGGAGGCAGTGTGCTACAGCAGACATGGTCTGGCTCCGTTGCTGGTTGAATTCCACACTCAGGATGCTGGCTAGATGTTTGGGTGGGGTTCAAAGCCACAGTAACCCGCAATAGTTTTATTTCACAGGAAATGGAGGTGATGCTTAGAGGATTTGGGAGGATTTGTAAAGTTACCGTGTTTCACTTACTTTGCCGAGTTCCTGATGCATTGACAATCTGTAATGATGAGTTCCTATTCTTTCCCTCTGTCAAGTGATAGACAGATGACACCCGAAGAGTCTCAAAATTAAAAAGCAATGATTTTAGCCAAGTCCATTATTTGGAGAATTGAGGGATTTGACTGATGAAAAAAATATGTAAATGATTCCAGAGTTATCGGGCACTGTTTCAAGAAAATATTATAGCAGAATGACTCACATTGGATTCAGAGTATGATTTTTAAAAACTACTCTGAGTTTGAAGAAGGTAGGAAAGCTGCGAACGGAAAGCTTTGGGGATTTTCAAGGCATCAGGAAAACAGGGTGGGCGTTAGGACCCTGAGCCTTTTAAGGACGCACAAAGGCGAGCACTGTCCCCAAAGTGGTGACAGGTGAAGGGAGTGCCAGAGAACCCAGGACTTATTTAAGAGATGGAGCCGTGTGTCCAAATCTGGCGGCAGCAGAGACTCGACGACACAGTCGGGGGGAGAAGACGAAACAGGCCACTTGCGTGAAAGCTGGGTTCCCTGTAAATGTACACAGACTTTGTTGTGATCCTGGCGGTCAGGGGAATGGACCGGTTTCTCGCATGTTGTCACCTGCTCTTCACTCCTGAGTCCTGCAATATTCAGCTCAGGATCACGCTTTCCTTTCAGATTCCCTTGGTCTTCGTGGTGCGATGCACCAGCTTCCCTTTGTCACAAAACTGATCACACTATTAATATGTTGCTAAGTAGCTTCTGCTGCTATTAATTTGCAATCTCCTGAGGCAGCCCTTCTATTGTGCTGGTGTTTCTGATAGCTCTAAGCCTATAGGAATATGCAGCTTGCATTCCAAAAATGACAGATTTTTTAAGTGGGATACCAACAGGTAGGAGCCGTTTAGCTTTTAAGATTTACTTTGGAAAGAAACTGACCCTTCAGTAAGGGTGACATGTTTAATCATCTGTCACACAGAAAACAATAGGTAAATATGTTTCCTCTTAATACGCCATTACCCGATTCTCAGAGCACATGCAAACACTGAGATAACTTTCTATTTCTCACTTAAATAGATTTACGTGATTGACACAATCATTGCTCCCCGCTGGTGAAATAAAAATAACTGTTAGGCAGCAAGTTACTTGAAATCCAAAGGCAGTAGAAAATGTCTCCTTTTTATCTTACTTATGAAATGGAACAAAAAGTAATTTGTCCAGGATAATGTGAATAACAAATGCAGACAATATTAAAATTCCCCGTCAGTGCCCTCATGTCTTTGGCTGAGAAATACCAATGATTACTGTGTTTGTCAGGGAAAGCTCCGTGCCTAACCCGGTACGCTCCTTGGAATTTCATCAGTCACGACTTCGTGATTCATTTCACCCTCTTGCAATGTTTCAATAAAAGATGACTTTGTTGAGAGTAACGACTGCTGAGGTTTAAGCTTCACTAAGAATTTTCTTGGTTAAATGTCTTCATACACCTGTGAACTCAAACTGAAGAAGCAAGGCCATTACCTCATCATAGGCTTTGTAATGAATTGATTTGCAAATCAACGAACGGGGTTGATTTGTTCATGGGCGAAAAAACTGATGGGCCTCACCTGGATCTCAGTTCCTCAGAAATATCGTTGGTGTGGGCACAAACCTGCAAAAAATGACTAACATTTAAAAATATGTTTTAAGGGAGGATTGCGGTGTTATGTACCTAAAACACTGTCAGATCTCATGGACTGACTTTGCAGAGACATGTCAAAGCATTACTGTGTGCGTGTTTCTTCTGGCTCCTTACATTCAAGAGTGCTTCAAAGTCTAGGGCGCAGCTCCCTCTCTGTAGCAGTGATGGTGATCATCAGCCCATTGACTGAGCCACAGAGCACAGCACTCCAGTGCCCAAGCTCTGGGGTCAGAATCCCAGCCGCTCCAACGATAGATGTGGCCTTATGGCAGTTATTTACCTTTACTGTGTCCCGTTTTCTGTGCTGTCAAAGAGGGAAATGATCATGTGGATTGCACAGAGTTATTGGGAGGGTTTGATGAATTAATGAATGTAAAACATTTTGGAGAGTGACTGGCCCACAGTGTTTTGTAGTTGCTAACTTCTGTTACCTTGTTTAACTTTATCAAAGCCCTACTGAGAGTTAGTCCTTACTTTTGTGTGTTTTGAGGTAAAAATCTCCTGAGATTTAGCCTTTGTGATGACCTTGCCCAAGGTCATGTAGCTTGCAAATATGGCAGCCTAGATGACAGCCGGGCTCTCTGATCCAGGTCAGACAATATTAATGTCTTACATCTGCGCTGTAACATCTCCACTCGCAGCATTTCCCCGCCACCCCCACCGTCCCTCTCCCCGCCACCCCCACCGTCCCTCTCCCCGCCACCCCCACCTTCCCTCTCCCTGACACCCCCACTTTCCCTCTCCCCAACACCCCTACCTTCCCTCTCCCCGCGCTCCCCCTGAGTCCCCAGCACTGATCACGTAACGGCAGTCAGAACTCACCATGTCCTGCACTGTCCACCCGGCTGCCCACGCAGCTCAGTTCCGTCTGTGCAGGGAGGTCGGAATCCCAGCAAAGGCATGGTTGTACCGTTGTCCTGAGTGAATAATGTTTGCTGAGTGCCCATTATTTTATTGGAGCAACACTGGAACGATATGGCTTAATAGACGTACAAATTCAATGATAAATTTCTGTAGAAATTTCCTGAAATGTTGGCAAACATATTTGGCACAACCATGTTTTTCCTCCATCATCAGTCACCGGGCCACTTATAAAAGGTCTTGGTGCGTCGATTAGAAGCTGACGAGAGAACCTCGGTACCGCTGCACTGGGAGAGGAGAGTGCGCGGGGCCAGAAGGAGAAGTGTGTGGGCCATTCCCCCCGGCCAAGAAGCCCGGGTGGTAATTCTGCTGCACAGTGCAGCTGGCACGGAGAACCTGTGTTCCTGCTCCTTGCCAAGTCTAAGCTGGCTTCATAAAACAGAGTTCCGTGGAGTGGTTCTGCATTATAAAATGGCAGTCTGCGGAGACCATCTGTGCTCTAACCTCCAGTGTGATACATGTGGGATGTGTTTGCTCAGGGCAATCTAAAATAAAAGATGCTCCCCTGAGGCAGCGAGCTGTGACCTTACCCGCAAAGGAGAGCGGCATTTACCTTGTCTCGGACAGCCACCTGCTTATTATATCATATTTTTGTGCATCATAAAGGCAATAAATCAAAGGTTCTGGTGGGCCTAAGGACGCAGGTGTGAAAAGCTCAGCAGCAGTAACCTGTTCTGTGACCCGTTTCTTGGACTTTGGGTGAGTGCCCGTGATCAGCAGTGGGTACAAAGGACCGTGATGCACCCCAGAGTATACGGCTTACGGTGAGGGCACGTGAAAACGCGACGTGAACACAAACTTTCCTAACAGCACAGGGTAAATATTTTCTATGAGAAGCATCATGCAGAAACGCGAGTGTGATGAACCCTGACCCCTGATGGGCGTGGCGGCTCCGCTGCATTCATTGAGAGGCACTTACTGAACACGACTTGTTCCGCAAAGCCCCCCTTTCCGAGGTTCCTAAGTCGCTCACATCGTGAACAATGCTATTTGCGCTTCTGCTTGAAACTAAAGGATGTTTTAAGAAAGTAGGATCTGAATTCTAGTGTCTTCGCTCACAGCAACAGGTGAGGCTCTTAACGTACACAGCACTTTCGCTCCATCGGCAACAAAGTTCAACGTGATAACAATAAGAATATTTCTACAGCTGAACTCCCTCTTACACAAGGAACCGTAAGATGTCCCTAACCAATCTTCTGGAACACTAAATGCCACCATTCGCACTGCTTTATGGGTAGTAAAATGTCTCAGTGGACTCCAGTAGGCAGCGTGGTCCCCAGAGACAGCCACCTCTCACCTGAGCTGCAGCTCTGTGTCCCCCGTGAAACCAGCGCCGCGCGTCACACAAGCACCTACGGCGTTCCGCAACGAGGATTCCACGTCAGCTACACATTGGTGCGTGATGTTCTCCTCAGCATTTGGAGGACATTATGTTTGTTTAGAATGATGTAGTGAGCAGATGTGACAATACACATTTGCTTGACCAGATCAGGGTTTAACTGGAATTTGTAAATAAATATGAATTATAATTTTACTGAAAATGACTCATGCATTTATCGGTATCTTGAGTCTTCGTAAAAGGTGTTAAGGTGGCAAACAAGAAAGCCAGGGAGCAATGGTAAGTAAGAAGGAAGCTTTGCCGAAGTTCTGCTTGTTGAAAGAGGTACGATGAATATCGGGTTAGGCCAGCAGTGACAGACCAACTCAACTAAATTTGCCTTTTTAAAACGAAAGCTTTTACATCAAGTTTACATCACACATGCACACGCCTATCCTCACAGAGCATACGATCCACACAGAGATCATAAAATCTTTCGTGCTCCAGGCGTGTGCTGACCGTCACTGCCCTTCCCATGTGACATGAAAGTGGCGTGCCCTCACGGCACAGAACCGCCCCGCTGCCTGCTCAGCCTCTGGACCCGTCTCCCCGGCCAGTTTCTCACCATCCTGCACATTCCCCACCCCTTCTGAGAAGGACCCTCCACAGCCCACCTTAACCGAAATCTCTTTCCCCATAGCTATTACATGCCCTCCACTTTCCTAGAATTGCGTTATTCTATGTCCCATGTTCCTGAGGGTCACTGTCCTTTTCGGTTCACACTTTTGAGTCCATATTAGTGTCCTCCATAACGTTATGTAAAGATGTAATGATATTGCAACCAGGTGTGAATTACTTTTTTATTGCTACCGTAACCAGTGACCACAAACCTAGCAGCTTAACACAACACCCATTTACCATCTCATAGTCTGTAGCTCAGAAGTATCCGGAGTCTGGTGAGTGCAGCCGGGTCTTCTGCTTAGCATCTCATGACGTTCCAATCAGGTGTCCACGCCTGGCCTCTTAGCTGGAGGTCTAGGGAGGACCTTTCTCCAGCATCATTCAGAGTGTCGACAGAATCCCAATCCTTGCTCATGTGGTTCTGAGGTCCCCATTCACATGCTGACTGTCCGCTGGGGGCCACCCTTGGCTCCCGAAGGTTGACCACAGTCCTTGGCATGTAGTCCCCCCTCCATCAAAGCCCGAGATGGAGGGCAGACTCCCCCTTGTGCTCTGGATCTCTCAGAGGACTCCTCCTTCTATTTCTAAGGGCTCATGTGATTATTTAGGGCCTCCTGGAAAATTCTTAAAGTCAACTCATTCATAAGCTTAGTCACACATACAAAGTCCCTTTGGCCCTGTAAGTTCAAATATTCATAATCTGAGGGGTGAGGTGTGGAATTGCCATACTTCTTGGCCATTCTTACTCACTATCACTTCTATCATCTCCCCTCATTGATGGAAGGCTTCAGCACCCCTAGCAAGCTCTGCTTCGCTGCCCCAGGTCTGGGCGATTTCGAGGCTGGGCTCCGCGTGAACGCCTCGGTCCTTCCGCCTCCTGGTCACCATCGTGCTGCCAAGGGTGCCCGAGCCTGCAGGTCTCTAGCATAGTCCTGCCCTCACCATCTGCCCTGAAATAACGCTTGGGATTCTATGCTGGCCCTAAAATCGGGATCTTTCCTGTCTCTCTCTCTTCTACATCTGCCTAAGACCCCTGAGAATTCAAGTGCCCTGGCCCTTCTGCTTTCAAAGACACCCCTTTCACGTCTGGGGGCCTTTCACACAACCCCTCTGCTGCCCAAGCGCTAACCCTGCTGCCCCACTGTCCTTCCATGGACTTTTCTTCCTAAGACAGAAATCTGCTTGGATCCAGTTAGATACCTTCTCTATGAATAGACATTTAAAACATAAATACAAAGTAAAAAAAAAAGTTTTGAGATTATGATGTAGAAACCAATGGGATAAGAGGAAAGGAGCCTTGGCCTAGATATCAGAAAGTATTACGAACAAGACAAAACTTCTCTTGAAGAGATGATGAAAGACCTTCAGCCCAGGGCGGCCATGGATATCCAGCCAATGTCTTGCTCATTTATTTTCAAGGACCGGGACAGATGGGATAAATGATTTTCATCGCTGGAAACAAAAGCCTGATGGGGATTTAAAAGCCTGTATATGACACATAATCTTTTCTCCTTACATCGTTTCGTCGTATTTAATAAAGAGGAATAAAAATCCGAATCTCTCTCATTGTCATAAACTAAGACTTACTAATTGAAGTTTCCAGTCCCTTCCATCATATCCCTCCTCTGGTAAGATGTTTGAGGCAAGTGTTCCAGAATTCTCACTTCAGGACTGCTCAGTCACCGGGATCTACCTAACACAGGGTTTGGATCCATCTGCTAGTGCAGAAGGCAAAGATCCTGCCTGCAGTGGAGAGGAAAACTCATTGATCATGTGCTTTTATCCTGCTGGAACGCTGAGTGTTTTCCATCTTCATCAAGCAGGAGCGCAAGGAGCGGCGGGAACAGGGCTCAGCGTCTGGTGGGGAACGGCAGGACTTGGCATGCGCAGCCGCTCGGGATGCTTGGAGAGCTGTCAATGGAGCCTAGCTGACTTTCCCACTGGTACGCCAAATACCCAGGCAATGATGTCCCAGGGGTAGGCGCTGCCCATATGCTTTGGCATCTGTCTCAACTCAGCTTGCAGCCGCCAGGGTACGAACACAGCAACTTGTTACTTGGGTCACGCGGGTGATTGTCAAACTGTTCCCCTGCCCTAGTATCTCACATAATGAGAGCGACCACAGAGGAAGTTGAAAAGTCTAGAGAAAACGTTATCATCCTTACCTCAGTGTTACAATATAGGAGCATCAATTATTCTGCTTTGAAAAATAATGGTCCACTTTGCAAATGAGATTTTTGCATTGGCAGATGGTCCGATGGGAACCAGTGTGGATCTAATTTAGTTTTCCTAATTAATAAGTAGAAAGAGATTTTACTTGATGAATAAATTAGAAGGCTGTTGGAGAAAAAAATGTCTGATGGAGGAATTAAAAAAATAAACTGTGTTTTGCTCTTTTTTTTTCTGAGCACATCCCTTACTAGATAGGTAATGACTATTTTATTCCCTAGTTTTCCCAGAATGAAGATAATTTCTCTCCTCTCAGTCTTAAGATAGCACTGGTACTGGATTTAATTGTCAACCATCCATGATAAGACACTTTGTGACAGGTTTTTGTTTCTCCTCATTGATATGAAGCATGAAAAATATGACACATAGACCTATGTGTCATAGGTATATGGACTATGGACATATCCCTATAGTCTTCCGATAATGCACCTCTTGGGATATAAGAGGAAATTAGAGGTAATAGACTTTCAAAATACTGGCTCTGGACGAGGAAGACGGACAGAATAGTCGTCTGAAGTTGATCGTAGCAGATGCAAAGATGTGTCTTCCAGATGTGTAGCTGGGATGGACAGATGCTTCTAGGTCCCCGCCCCCCTTGCCCAGCCGGAGCAGCTAGTCCGGCGGCTACAGTTGCACTCGCCTCTCGGTGTTCTCCCTTCCCTGGCGCCTGCGATGCCACTCCCTTCCGCCCCTTTGATCCCGCCCTTGTCTTCCGTCCACATCACAGATGCTGATGTGCAAGGCAGAGGCTGGCCTCAAGTGGGGCCCTTTCCTGTGCAGCACCTGCCCTTGCAGTTCAGGACACCCCACACATCTGACTTGTCGAAAAGGGAGCTCGCTCTGCCCCGCCCCCCCAGCCCACCCACACTTGCCCCTCCAGTGTGCTCCTTCTCAGGATGGCTGGTGGTCCCTGCATCTGCATCCAGCCCCTCATTTTCGTGGAGAAGCTTGACACCATTGTAGACGGTCTTTTGCTCTTGCCTCCCATGAGTCGATCATTATGAAGTTTTGCTGCATCTGCATTCCACGTACTTCTGAGCGCTGCTCCTACCTCCCTGGCTTCTCTGCCCTTGGTTAAGGCCAGTTCTTCTCCCGTTAGGGTTTTCTCTCCGGGGGCGGGGGGGCCTGCGACATTTTAGATCCATACTCATGAACATTTAAGTAAGTTTGTTAAATACACATTTATTCATGCAGCCACTCTGAAATCTTTATTATATCTTATTGCTTTTGAGTTGAGTCCCTACGTGCTGTCTATATATGGGCTGAGTGATTAATTATATAAAAACGACTTTAAGAAAATCGCACATTTTATTTCTTAGTAGTTTAGTTGTATCAAAATACCTCCCATTTTGTAGATTTATAACTTCCTAAAAATAGATATTTTCACACCTTTCAGTGGGATGTTATGAGATACATTAAATGTAAGCATTATTATTTACCTAGGACTTGAAAGAAGTTCCATGGTGTAATTGCTATCCTGAAAAATAACTTTTACTAAATTTCTTTTTGCTGCATTTGTAACCTATAGCAAGAACTTATCAGGTTTGCTTGTGCTTCGCCAACTTATAATTAATGCAATTGTTTAATTATCTGCTCTGTTGAAGTGGTAAAGTGTCAATATTGTGTATTCACCTTTGGAAAATATATCTAGTTCTCAGCATATTTGCTTCTGTTTCTTTTGTAAAAATTGGACCAGGAACCTCAGAAATGCAAAAATCTTGGCTCTTATCCTTCAGGGGTGTCAACCTTTTGGCATCTCTGGGCCACACTGGAAGAAGAGTTGTCTTGGGCCACACACTAAATACATAAATACTAACAAAAACTGATGAGCAAAAAAAAAAAAAGGTTTTAAGTAAATGTATGATTTTTTGTTGGGCTGCGTTCATAGTCATCCTGGGCTGCAGGCTGGACACAGGTCCTAAGAGTCGCTAGGAGACCCTCGTACGCTGTGTGTGCTTTTCCTGTAAATTGCTACAGTGGTTTTATCTTTTGATTATAACCTGGCTGTGAGTGAGGCTTGTTTACAATACAGGCCCATAATGCAGGTCAAAAGTCAGACTTTATGGCTTAAAATGACCTGCTTCATTAAAACAGCAAAAGGCAAACTGAGACTTTCACTGTACACATTTTTTCTCAAGACTGTATTAATGAGGTATCATTAAGTATAGGAAAGCCAGAAAACACCTTCCACTCAATTTTATATTTGTGACCATTACATGTAGACATAGCATTTGCATAATTATCATGTAACTGTTTTGTAAATTGTTAATTTGTATCTAAATTATTTTTAAATTTCAATTTTATACCAGACCCAACTACTTTATTATGTATTACAGTATACAAATAAATACATGTGAAAATAAGAGAAGCTTTTTAAAAAAACATTTATTTCATATAATTATAATATACAAAATTATTTAATACACAATAAAGAAAAGTTGTCTAAATAGTTCCTTTTTCTTCTAAGATAATTATTTTTTAATTCCAGGTTCTGAGACCTATCTGCAAGGATTCTGCTTTTTAACATTAAACATTATTTTTAAAGCATAACTTAGTAACAAGGCAATAATAGAAAAAATTGTTTTATTTTCTTTAGTAGTTTTTAAACATAAAAATGAGCAAGAGAAATAATAATTTGCTAAGTTGTATAGGTAATGTGTTTTGACCTAAAATGACATAAAATGAGTGAAATACTAAAAGGCTAAAGAAGAAAAAAATAAGCTTGAACATGTTGGGGGCAGGAACTAAAAAGTCTCACACATTATTGCTGCGTTTCTAGTTGTTCTTCCAAGGATGCTGGAAATCTAGAGGCAGAATGTTCTTCTCGAAGTTGTCTTATCTGTGAGTGGAAACACACTAATCTGTGGCAGAACATGGAAAACATGCGCATTACACATTTCTGAGTAAAATCACAAGTTAATCAAATGGCTAATATTTTCTGCTCCCAGACACAGCGCCAATCAGTGAAGGAGCTGAGTATCCATAGCAACTATCACAGAATCGCAGTCTGTTTTTCCCAGACCACTGTTTTTTGTTTGTTTGTTTTGTTTTAGATTAAGAAGAATTCCCTAGGCTGATTGTTAATATTTTGTACTAGCAAACTACTGAACCAAGGAAAGACTCTTGCTAGCAACTGTGTTTGAGATTAACTTCTGAAAAGTTTATTTGCTAAAGACAAGAAGGAAAGGCAAATGTTTGCAATAAATATAACACAATCAAATATATGAAATTATAGAATCATTTAAAAGGTCAAATTCAGAATCACCAGCTGTGAATATAATTGGAAAAAAACATTTTTTTATAGTTTCTGAGCAATTGGATATGTAAAAACATATATTAGACAGGAAAACCAACTGGTGTTAATCCATTACAGCTACTCAATTTATCTACAAAAAATAATATATATGGAGAGGAATTTTTATCTAAGATCAATGTTAATACTTTGTTAATTATTTATTTGTTGAATTTCAAATTTCCCTCAAGGGGAAAATACCATGACTGAAAAGTAAACCTGTGAGAATATGCAGGGTAAATGTACACCTTAGTCATTGATGTTTCCACAAAGTTAGAGTTGAGATGGAATCAATATTTTCTAATGTGACAGTATTGATAGCTTCAGTTCTCTTCATTATTTTGAAAAGGGCGCTGGGACCAGTTGACCCACAAAGTTGCCAACACACCACATAATTGATCAGGGAAGAGAAATGAACGTCATGTGTTTCCATTCATGTATCACAGAAACACCTTCGGCCAGTCCTTCTCAGACTAGCAGAGTGGGAATCACAGAAGGACTCGGAAACCAAACTGCAGGATCTTCTCCTGCACCCAGAACTTCGGCTTCAGGAGGCCTGAGAATTTTCCTGTCCACACCCCCAGGAGGCGGAACTGATGGGTGGGGACAACCCTTTGACCATGGAGGCCTGAGCATATAAAAATCGCTTGCCTTGTACAGCTGTTAGAATTAAGTACACATTCACTTTTCTAATCATTTGTCTCTATGTTTACCCATATTCCTGGTTTATTTCCTCAGGAAGTTTAACCTAACTATTAATTCTTCTCCTTAGTCACCTAAAATAGCTCTCTGAAATTTATTTCGTTTTAGTCTTCTAGTTTTGAAGTTTAAACTGTCACATTTGTTTGTGGATTATGCTCAACTCTCTCCAGAGTAGACTTTTTCAAGATCACACATGTAAAGTACTCGCTTGTTCAGATGACGTCACTCTTCGTTCCCCTGACCTCATCTTGTGCTGGCTATTTCCCACACAGCTAACTGACATAAACCGCTTCTGCAGCACCTGACATATAAACGCATCTCTCCCCCGTCATTTCCATAGTAAAATCTGACATTTCTGATTTGCAGATGTATATTTGGTAAGTGTATTCTGCTTCTTAAAATGATATATTCCAGATATTGAATAAATTGAACATAGAGCAGAAAAAAAGTCCATTGTTTCTTTAATGAATATTCAAGGAATCCAAATTTCTATCCCAATGTGTTAAGCTGCCTAGTCCATACTGTTTCAAAAATAGATATTTTTTTTCCAATGTAACCGATGGCCGTTGCACCTTGAACAAGGGTTATGCTTGCATTAGGGAAGCTCAAGGCCAAGCCGTTAAACCACACAGACCCCAGGATAGAGAAGCTTCATTTTTTCTCTCTTCAGGGTCCAGGGTGGACTCCCTGTGAGCATGGAGGGACTGTCTCATGAAAGCACAGGCCTCCTTCCTAAGTGGCGTCCATCTCTGCATCCAGAGGAGCCGACTGCCCCAGCCATCCTCAGAGCCCGCTGCCCAGGCGCCCCGGAGGGGGAGGGGAGGAGCGTGGGAGACAAGGATGTCCGTGTTCCAAGGCTCCCCCCCGCCCCCGTGGAGGTTACACACATTTCCATTAGGGTCTGTTGGTCACCTTGCTCCCAGAGGGTGACTCCTAGACTCAAAGACAGTGTTGGACGGTCATCTGCATGGACCTCTCACCTGTGTGCACATCTGGCTGGGGAGGCACGGTGCTCTCTTTGCTCTGGACGATTTTTCAAAGATGTTTGTATAGTAAATCACATTGGGAGATAAAGAGAATGTCTTCATCCACAGCCACGGTCCGCAGACTGAGCTTCACAAGCTCAGGGTCCCTCTTCTATCATGGAATCTCCCGTGAGAAAATGCTGTTTGCCCCACTTCATGCGACCCTGCAGAGACGAGGCGCAAGGAAGTGCTTGCCCTCCAGATGCTGTTGGTACTGTGAGTGACAGGGTCCTTTCCCTCTGACCTGTTCGATGCCTGTCTTCTGCTCGCATCTGTCAAGCTGTGGCAGGCTCCGTTGTCAGCTTGAAAGCAGGGTCAAACCCCACCTCCTTCAGAGTTCTCCGCAGTTTCGGAAAGGGTGATGGGATGGTGACAGATATGTGGCTTCTGGACTCAGTCTGTGTCCTCCCTGTGGGCAGCTTAACCGATACTGGTTGAATCCAGTTAGAAAGATGCCCTGGAATCTGGACCTAGCTTTGCCTGAAGTAACCGATGCTACCGCCTCACTCGTGATGCGCAAGTCAGCCGCAGCTCCCGCCCACGGTGCTATGGACGATGGAATCATGTGAGATTCAATCCTCGTGGCCCAAGGCTGAGTTTGTGCAATCTCTAATATTCCCGGTTGATTGATAATATTATCGAATAATCTAATATCTGACTGATGTCTCGGGTCAAATGCAATGTGCAATACAGGAACTTAAAAGAGAAAGCCACCCAGCATTCTAAGGTAGAATGAATTAGTGTATAGGACTCTCCTTGCTGGTGAGGTCTGGAACCGCAGGGCACATGGCAGAGGTCAACACGGCAGGGAGGCCTCATCGGGCTGCTTGGAGTCGTGGTGATGATAATTTAAGGAAATTCCAAATGAGAAAAAGGTAGGGGGTTGGTACCAGCTTCTGTCAAGCCAGGAGAACGCTGTGCTTCTTGCAGCTGCAGACAGATGCCATGAAGACACGGAAACCAGGGCTGAGCACTGGGCGGCGATTCTTCTGGGCTTCGCGGTTTTGCACACGGGGCAAGTGGCGTGGTTCACGACTGCCTTTCATTAATGAACAGCTTCGGGACATGGACCGCCTCCCTCCAGAGAACAGAGGATATGCTTCTTGCCTTCTTAAAAAAAAATCATTGAATTTACTGGGGTGACACTGGTTAATGAACATATACAGGTTTCAAGTGTACAACTCTGTAACGCACCATCTGTATACGGTATTGTGTGTTCATCACCCAAAGTCGTCTCCTCCATCACCACTTACGCCCTTCTACCTCCCCCCGCCCCCTTCCCTCTGGTCCTCGCCATGCCATTGTCTGTGTCTCTGAGGTTTGGTTTTGTTTTGTGTGTGTCTTGGCTTCACCCCTCGCCGTTCACTCCCAGCCTTCCCGCCCCTCTGCTCTGGCGGTGGTCAGTCTGTTCTCTGGGTCTATGAGTCTGTTTCTATCTTGTCAGCTTATTTTGTTCATTAGGTTCCACGCCGGACTGAGATCACACAGTACGGACGTTTCTGCCTTTGACGAGGCTCTGCTTTCCCCAAGCTCAGGGTTCTTCTGCTGTAACACAAGGTCCTGCGTGAACAGAGGCCCCTCGGCTCTCCCCATGTTTTCTTGTGAGAACTGGAGCCAGAACATGCTCATGCTTTGCTGTTGTGGGGTGAATTGTGTCCCCAGCCCCCAAATTTATATTTCAAAATACTACCCTCCAGGACTAACCACGCTTTTTCCAGGAGAACCCATGCAGGATACTTGGAGATGGAGTATTTAAAGAGGCAACTACGTTAAAAATGAGGTCACTAGGGTGGGCTCTGACCCAGCACGACAGGCGCCCTTGCAAGAAGAGCAGACTGGGACCCAGACACGCACAGAGGGAGACCCTGGGAAGACATGGGGCGAGGGTGGCTGTCCCTAAGCTGTGGAAAGGGGCCTCAGAAGAAACCGATCTCGTCAATGACTCAGTCTTGGACTTCCAGCCCCTGGAACCTAAGAAAACGCATTTCTGTTATTTAAGCCACCCAGCCTGTTGTCCTGTGTAACAGCAGCCCCTGAAACCTGACACCTCTGGATGCTTCTACCGGTGTGTGGGTTAAAGTGTTCGTCTGACCCGGGGGTCTCATTTCTCTCCCTCCAGCCAATGCAGGCCAACCTGTGGCCTTGTGAGTGGGCGCTGCCCGGACATTCGCAGCCGTGGACGGAGGGAAGCAGGATCTGGTGTCTCTTGCTGGGCAGCCACAGGCCCAGAAACAGCTCAGGGTGCGAGGAGGGCTCTCGTGACTGAGCGGAGGAAGGTTGGAAGGACCCTGGGCAGGAGGCAGGGGTCGGTGCACAGAATAACAGTGGCAGACATAAAAGGGGGTGATAGTAGTGTCATCAGAACAAGGATGAAGTGTACCATGACTTCATCATTTCAACGTTTACTACCGTACTCTAAATCAGCATTTCCAATGTTTGCTCTGAGGATCAAAGGGAAGTTGCTGGGGGAAGCAGCGTTCAGCAGCTTCAGGAAGGGCTTCTCGAGGCTGTAACACGCCATGAAGGTGTTGACTCTGAGACAGCCGTCCAGGGTTTCCTACCATTGGCACTGAAATCGGGCTCCTCCTGTCCCGTGTCATCGTCTGAGACATGCGTTCGATGCCATGGAGCTATAGTTAGAGTGTAACTCAGAATGCCAGCCCAGTGTCTTCATTTTATGATTTATTGAACCAGTGTCTCTATAATTTACTGACTTGATGCAGATAGAGCTGTGTGCGCACAGCGTGAAAGATGGGACTGATTTACTGTGATGTCCAGATGAATGGTTTTTGCAGAATAATAAATCTTGTTAAAATAGGCATCCATTTAATGTAAATTAAGGTTCAATGTAATGTAAAAACTATATATATTACTTAAAGTATTTTCATATTTTACTAAACGTATTTATCTAAACCTAATTTCATAGCAGTAAATTCTTACTACTTGATCATTTGACTATTACCAAAATATTGTCAAGAGTAGTAATATTTTATAAATAATTTTATCAGTATCTATAGAATCTTAAATAAATATTTTGGAGGAACATCATTTAAAACATGACAAGAAAAGGTATTGATTGAAAATATTGTAATTTTTTGTAGCAAGTACACATGGACAAAATAATTCTCTAAATTTGTTTTTAAAGCTACCCCCATCTAATTGACACAGGTGTTGGGTAGAAGCCCCTCTGGAATCTGATTTTTCTTTCATTCCTCATTTATTTTTGAGATACAGTTGCCCCTGTCTGCCAATCAATATTAAGAGGAATATACAAATGTTATATAGAAAAATGTAGCTAAGGGGCAAGTGCCTGAAAGTGGAAAACACAGTCTGCTATGATCTCTCTGGTGACAGCGGAGGTGGGGGGGCAGGGGTGGGTCACAGAACAAGGGTTTCCCAGTTGCTCCGGTGGCGCTGGTCATCTGCAGCACCTGGGGGCCGAGTGGCGGCACCTGGCAAAGGGCGTTACTGCTGCTGATCCAGGAGGGGCCCATCAAGCAAAAGGCCTTAAGCGGGAAGCAGGAGGCCTGGAGCCTCCCTCCCAGCTTCGCTGTGTGACAGAGACGCTCCTGGTCCCTGGTCCTGACCTTGAGAGGAGGTGGGCGCCTCCGGGCACTGGGAAAGGCCAGAGAACACCTCCCTAAGCACCCAAAAAGGAGCCCCGCCCTGGAGACGCAGCACAGACGGTAAGATGATCACTGTGCGCTGTTTGAAGCCTGGAGCTTGTGGTCGGGTCTTAGAGCTGGCAGCAAGCCCCTCCCTGCGTCCTAAAGCTCTCAGGTGTGTTTGATCAGCGTGCGGTGCTCCTCCCCCTGTCCCCTCCCGGTGGCCCTGTGTTATTGCTCGGAAAAGTCACCGCCACCCCCCCACCCCCGCCTTCATCTCTGCCCATGGCCACCTGCTTTCTCCTAGTATTCCCACCTAATCTTCCACCTGCTACTTATTCAATTTGGAAAAACAGTCATGATCCCTACTCCGCTCTCGAATGGAGGTGGTGTTTTGCTTGGAGAAGTCTGGCCTTTGGTTCTGCCTTCATCAGTACAGCCAGGGCCTGGGAGAACGAGCAGGTTTCAGTACAGAGCGTCCCGCCCCTTCACGGTCCAAGGCCTGCCTTTGCGAAGGACAGGGCTCCGGTCCGTGATTGCTGGGCACTGGCCCCGAACATTTTCAGTGGCAATCAGCGCCTTCAGGAGGATGTTTATTTTTACTGGAGGCTCTAAATGCACTCGCACTTAAAAGCTAATAGCAAAGGAGTCATCCCAGGAAACCTGATAAGGGGACTTAGCCTAATCTACAACCTATACCTCCTTTCCAAAGTCGTTCTTGACCTTCCTGCTCACAGCAAGCAGAAAATGTGTCCTTCCTTAGCTCCGGGGGGGTGGGGGGAACTGTCTCCTCCAGGTGTCTGCCTGGGATAATCTCCCCAGAGCAGGCAAGTTGTGCAGATCACTTTCCATTCACGGAAGGTTTCTGAAACCAGACGGAGGACCTGGCCGCTGAGATGATCATTCTCTCCAGCTCTCCTTTTATTGTCAATAATTCAGCTATCCTCCCTGTTTCTGGCTTTGGCCTGTTTTTTTGACTTCAGATGTGAAGAAATATTGTTCCTTTTATTGCCTCATAGTTCTGAAATGGAGGCTTTTTGCCACTGAATGAAATAAAAATAACCAAGAAACAGCTTGCAGATTCCATTTCTTATCTATAAAAAAGACAAAGATTTGCTGATTTCAAAACTACCATATGTTTAGACGATTACCTGCACAATTGATTCATTGCTTAATACCTATTGAATAATTACTCCAGTAAGCACTGTTCCAGGTTCTTTAACTAGCTTATTGAGAGTGGGTGAGGTGGAAGAGGGTGTAAGGGGGATACATGGGGATGGAAAAAATAGGGCGAAAATAAACTATTAAAATAAATAAATAGCTTATTGTTTTTTCTCATCAAAACACATTTGTGAAATTTCTGTAGTAAATCTATAGTGTTAAACATTATACTGTATGTGAAATACAAGGTAATCAAAAAGTGATTTTATTGATCATCTGCTATAGAGTGTTTCAATTAAGACTTTGCTCTTAATTGAAACATAAAAAGTTGAGTAAATGCATTTTAAAATGGGATAGAAATGGTTGCATGCATTCGTGGTTTAAAATACGTTTCTAATTTCTTTGGGAGCGGTAATCAGCATGCTCTGGGACGCGCGTTCAAAGCCTCAGGCGTAGCTCGCCACCCGAGCCCCCCCAGGTGTTCATCGCCCACGAATCAGGGCAACTGGGGAGCACCGGTGCCTGAGAGCTGGGGCTACCTGATCCTGCCTCTCGGAAACATTTAGAACAAGCACACGGAAAGCTTGCGTGAGTCCTAGTTCAGAAGGTTCTAGCATGTGCGTAAGCGTTTTGGAATAGCAGCAAGTGAGATGCCCGTTCCAGCCAGATTTTCCTGTGGGGCGTCCCGTGGTCCCACCTCACAAAGCCAGAATGGCCAGGGGTGGCCCAGCCTTTGTATTCGGTGTACCTCTGACACTCAAATCCATGTCGTCAGATTTATCCCACAAACGTGTGTTAAAATCCTATGATGTGCAAAAGCTATGCCAAGTGTTCATTTCCTTTTTAAAATTAAGATTCCTTTGCTTGCTGGGACGCACTCCTTGCTGAACGCCGACGTGAGTCGCGCCATGATTTTTTCTTTCGTCATCCACGTAGCTGGTCTCGCTCAGGCTCTGACCTGCTCCTGCAGCGGCTGCTCCTTTCCTCCTGTCCCCCAGTCCCACAGCCACACCCCGGGCCTCGGCACAGCCACTATCTGCATCCCAGTGTTGAACGTGCCACCTCCGGCCCCTTTCCCGCTCATTCTCCCCTAACTCCACTTCCGATATCTTCGTCTCCTCCTTTCAGTGTCTCAAGACTGTCCTGTGCCCACTGTCCTCCTTATTCACTTGAAATTCCATGACTAGCCATTGTAATAACTCAACCTGGATCTACCTTCCGAACTTCCCCCCGCTGCCCCTTCATAATGTGGGTAAAGCCACTGCTGATGCTCTTCTGCTTCCTGATAGAACCCCTTTATGGCCATCCAAATAATGGCCCCCACAGATGTTCATGACTTAATCCTGGGGACCTGTGACTAATCAGCGAATCTTGGTCTAGGGAGATGGTCCACGCGGACACCATGGGACACAGGTGTCCTTAAGAGGGAATTGGGAGAGAGAAAACCAAAGAGAAAGCCGCATGAGGAGAATGAAGCCAATGTCCCTGGCTTTGCAGATGGATGGAGTCACAGACCGAGGACTAAGTGCAGCCTCTGAAAGCTGGAAGGGACAAAGGGACTGACTATCTCCCAGAGCCTGTGGAAGAACACAACCTTGCGGGCATCTCTGAGTTGGCCCTTTCAGACCCACTTTGGATTCTGACCTCCAAAAGTGTAAGATAATCCGTTTGCATCATTTTACATTACAAGGCTTGTGGTGATTTGTTACAGCAGCCATAAGAAACTAACACATTTGGCAACTAGACATGGATGCCTTCAATCCTGCCCAGCAACCCCTACTGGGACCTTCATGATGCCCGGCATTACCCTCGGGTCCCCATGTCCGCTTCTCTCGCACCTGCCCGGTGGACTATTTCATAGCCACTGTTAGTATATCTAAATTTTGATACCTTTCCTCTCATCCTCAGTTTCAGTTGATGGTCTTTCTTCTTATTTAAATGAGGAAGTATTTTTAAATGAATTTATTGGGATGACATTTGTTAATAAAATTATATAGTCAAGTGTAGGATTCTATAACACACCATCTGTATATTGTATTGTGAGAAAGGAGAAGTGTTCAGGTAGGGATTCCACAAATTTGCTACCACAACCGTCAAGCTCATTGAAGTCTAGCACTACATCCTTGTTCTGATAGCTCTGGCTACACTGTAGCTCTTTTGGCAAAGGCCTGTCCCTCCCCTGGGCGGCAGATCATCGCTTCAGAAACGTGAATGTGTGCACCGCCCCGCCTCCCAGGGCATTGTCTCATTACAGTGTGCATTCTGACCCTGAGACTGCATTTCTTCATGGCCCTGCTGTGCTGGTCTGAGGAGCGACGCACCAGGTCCCCTCCCCTCAGCTGGCTCCAGGACCATTTTTGCTCCCTACTCTGCCACTCCTACTAGCGTAGACACCTGCTGGTATTTCTCCCATGAAACAACTCCAACCTGAAATAAGCCCTCCTTTCTGGAATCTATTTCCCCCTCTAGGTATTGTATCACTTTTCCTCTTTGCAGGACACCTTGAAATTTCTTCAGTGTCTCTCCAATCTGGCCGTGGCGTCTATTGGTTGTTTTGCCATAATCCCTCCTATCGAGTCCATCAGTGGCCTGCATCCCCGAGGCCCAGGTAGAGTGTCTGTTTTGTTAATGAGATACCCCCGGGCTCTGCTTGGAAGGTGGAAGAGGGCAAAAGCCTACGGTCTTCCTCACAGGACAGAGGTGCCCACTCCTTACCACCTGGTGGCAGGGCCACTTTGACGTCAGTGTGCTTCCTGGTCAGTTCCGACAGGAGGGAATTGGCCTCTTCCTGATTCTCGGAACACAAACTCAACTAGTAGCAGTGGCGTCCTCTGACCTTCAGCCTTCCAGATGCACCAGTGGTTTCGTTACTAAGCATGTACATGTCTGTATCATCCTTCTTTCTCTTTGAAACGCCTGACTAATCACTGACTGATATAGTGAGAAAATCATTGTCGAGCTTATTTGCAAATAGAGTCGGATTCTGATCACTTTCCCAGCTCCGAGGCTGACCCTGTTTTGCACCTCCCGATCTAGGTCAGGGACAGTTTCCTCTGCACCACGACAGTGGTATCTGTGTTGTCTTCCTGCTCCCGCAATGGTCCCATTGAGTCTCTTCTCAACGCAACCAGGTGTCTTGCAAAAATCTGAGTCAGATCATGAGGTTTCTCTGCTCAACAGCTTCGAATGACTTCCCGTCTCACTCCAAGTACAAGCTAGTATTCTTGACATACAAGGTCCTGGTCCCCAGGAGGAAACTGTGTCCCCCTTATAGACAGCCCTGCTACAGCAGTTCCCCTTGTACCTAGTTGGCACTTGCTTGTACCAACTAGCGTGTTCCCAACTCTGGGCTGTGGGACTTGCCTGGAATTCTCAGCCAGACAGCCCATCATTAGCTTCCTCGCCGCCACCTGGTCTTGATTCAAATGTCACATTATTAGTGAGGCATTTTCTACTCTTTTTATCTAAAATTGCAATGGACTCCTCCCCACCTCCAGCCTAACACGAACTCTTTCTGACTCTGTCCAAGACTCTGCTTGTTTATGTTGGGGATTTTCTGCCCACTCCACTGCCCAGGCAGGGGTTTCTGTTGGTTTTGTTCCTTGCTGTGCAGCGTCTAGAACAGTGGTTAGTGTTTCTTAGGCTCTTAAGTAGTTTGGGCATGAATGAATAGCTCACAGCACCAACTCGTTCAGCCTGTTTCAGCAAGCATTTATTGAGTGACCAGATGACATTTCTGCATTTCAGAGCATCCTGACTCGGGAGCAGTCAGACTGAAATAAATCACGAGGTAATATGAAGCAAGAAGGAAGGAGAGGTTGAACCTGGACAGGACAGAAGGGATATTGCTTCTCATTTTAACGCAGAAAGTAGAAAAGAGAACGTGGGAACATGGCTTTGTTAGGGGAAGAGGGCAAGTGAAGACATGACAGTGTCTTTTTCTGTTCCCACTTTCTCTTCCAGGACATGCCTGAGATGACTGGGTTCTTTTTAATTGTTTTAAAAAATAAATTTCCAAACTATATGAAAGTAAATGGATATAATATGGATTCTATTTCTATTTTTAACTCATAATCTTCATCTACTTAACCATCCATGAAAAAGGACTTAGGAGCATCTAGATAGGGGGAAGGCTTTACAATGCCACAGTAGATATAATTAGAGGAATTAAATGAAGAAATATACATTGGACTTTAGAGTATGTCCTCCATTCCCAACAAAAGCCTCTTACTTAAAGTCTATTAAAGACTAAATAAAGTCTTGCCCCAGATTCTGTAGTCTTAGTTCAACATTGATGGATACATCCGCCACTGATGTGTGGCCAAAATGGGATGTTTAATTCTTGTTTTGCATAAAAACAGCCTTGGACGGACTTGGAAGATATTTACATATTTCCTGAGTGAGGTGCTCCGTGAAGGGCCTTACTCGTCTGATTGTACTTGGTCTTGCTCGTCATGGCCAGAGGGCTGCTGACTGGGCGAACGTGAACGGTGCTCAGCTCCGAGCAGGGCCGCCGTTCTATCTCTCCTCTGGCGCCAACCTAAACAACACATCTTTCATCCTTAGAGCTCACGGTCAGCTGAGCTGAATTCAAACTACTGACCGGGAAGTGAACAGCCTCATTTTTCTTAATACCAGACCCCTAAGATATCAATTCCTTGATATATTCAGAAAATGGGTTGAGCAAAATCTGAACCTTCTTTCACTCTCTCAAAGCACATTCACATTTTCTTTCTCCCTCTTTTTTTCCTAACATGAAAGGTAATATAACATAGATACTACTTTGCATTTTGTTTCTTTCCACAATATATCCTAGAAATTATTCTATAGCAGTTTATAGAAATTGCTTCATTTTTTTTATAGCTGCAATATCTCTGCCATGCTAGGCTCTGCAGTCATCCTTGTCGGAGAAATATAGGATGTGGTGTTTGAGGCAACGCCCCCCCTTCACAGCACAGAACCCAAGAGTGCTGTCCCCCCCGACCTCCATCCTTAATATAGTCTTCACCTAAGGCGATTTAGGTGCTAAAATCAAGAGAAACAGGTGGCAAAAGGGGAATTATCCATGAAAAATACAATTTCACATATCTGCTAATGTTATATCCGTGCGTAACAAGTATTCTGTGAAGACCAAAGTTTGCCTCCATTCCTCTCCCTGGGCTTTGTATCCCTTTAACACAAGGTGTATGAGGAGCACAGAGGTTGGAAGTCACAACCGAACACCATCCCGAGTCTGCGACCTCGGATCCATTGTCTGCGTCTCTGTGTGGCAGTGTTCTCTTCTGTTAAATGACAGAGAGAAAGTAACGGCCCCACAAGGTCATGGCTCTGCTCTAAAAACAGGAGATGCACGTTATATAAAACACTTGAAATGTGCTGAGCATATGTTAAATGCTCAGAAGTGTTACGTATTATTACAGAAGCTTTGAGCAGGCATCCAGTTATTTAAAACTTCCCAGGATAGCTTTTCTTCCTTCTCCCCCTGTCCAGTGTCCATGTATTAATGTAGAGCATTTGTGAAGACGCAGCACACCTCCCGCAGAGAGATTTGCCCCCGAGTCACGGATGGAGCATTGACACCTCCTAAGGATCCGTGAGCTTATTCTAAAGCTGTGTGTTCACGGTGTGCAGAGAATCAGGGGAGCTTCAGCAACGCGATGACCAATGAACTGTTGAGTTGAACAGAGAATCTAGCATCGCCCCATCTCCAGTTTGCCTTCATTGCTATAGTGCGTGCATTAGGGAATGTGTGTGTGTGTGTGTGTGTGTGTGTGTGTGTGTAATCTGTTCTTCACACCAACTAACCGAGGTGGCCAGGTGGCAGGGGAGTTAACTGAGATCAAGGAGGTTAGAGAACTCATCAGTAAGAGGCAGACCTTTCACGCCATCCATCCCGCCCTGGCTGCCCTTGTGGGGTGAAGGTTCTGGCAGAGCTCGACCTTGACTCGGCCCATGCACCGCTGGTTACGGGTGACGCTGCCCAGTGGATCGAGCCATCATCCCTCACTGGCAGACGGGCGAGGTTACGTGCCTTCAGCTCAGCATTTTTATTGTCACTGGATGTTTCCAACAGTTCAAGAAGATCAAATTCTTCTGAATTTCAGGGTTGGTATCATTTTTCAGTGATGTCTCCTTGTTTGGGATTAGTAAGGAGTGAACTTGCACATATATTTCAGAATGTTTTGGATGATTTTGGTCATTTTAATCTGCCTCTTCCTGCCTTACCCAGAAATGTGGTTTTAGTTCTTCCTTCCTGTGTGTGAATGTCATCAGTGAGCAACTAATATCATTTACGCCTCTAGTTTTTTTGCTCACGTGTCTCTCCCTTTTCACTTTTCTGCTCTGATTAGCACTGCCACCAGCCTCTGCCGTTCAGTACTCAGTGCCGCTCTGCAAAGGGCCTCGTTGGTGGCTTCAGAGCTGTCACATGCATTCCACTCTGATCTACTCATCATGCGGCCCCCGGGATAACTCTCCCGAATGTGAATGGGGTCGCGTTGGACTCCTGCTCATACGCCGTCCCTTACAGATGCACGTGGTCTCTCCCACGACAGGCAGGGCCGGGCCTGCTGCCCCGACTTGCAGACACTGAGCTGTTGTTTGCTTGCTCGCTTTTCGAAATGTGGGTAATGTTAGTTCAGGTGAAAGACCTACCTGAAAACAAGGTTGGAGGTCACGAGAGTCCCCTCCAGCCTGACGTGCACAGCCTGGAGCCACGTTTCAGACCGCAGGGTTGAGGTGGTCCATCTTGGAAGCACTTGAGGTTTGTCTGTCTGCTTGCTTGTTGGCTGTTTTTCCAGATCCTATTTTCACTTTTTAAAAAAATATTTTATTTAGTTATTTTTAGACAGAGGGGAAGGGTGGGAGAAATAGAGGGAGAGAAACTTCAATGTGTGGTTGCTTCTCGTGAGCCCCCTTCTGGGGACCTGGCCTGAAACCCAGGCATGTGTCCTGACTGGGAATTGAACCGCCGACTCTTTGGTTTGCAGACCGACGCTCAGTCCACTGAGCCACGCCAGCCAGAGCAAAGACCCTATTTTTACAGTCTTCATAACTTCAAGCCGGGGTCTCTATTGTAACTCCTCCCATCCCCACCCCCCAAAATAAAGATCACAGACCAGCAGAGGCATTTGCCACAGACATAAGCTTCTGTGCTTCTGTACATCTGCGGAGTCATGCTTTAATTTTTATTTTTTCACAACAGTTCCTGCCTAGAGTCTTAGAATTTTCTTTATCAGCCAGATATACATGTGCCTGAGCACATATGCACACACGCCAGCTTCAGCTTCTTACATGTGTGTTACTGGAGAGTTTTTCAGGGTGTTTTGTCTATTATAATGCTGAACATAGAAATCCTCACAACTCGTCATTTTACCTATAAGTGAAAAAATGGTTCAGAGCATGCAGATTAACTTTAAGCAACTTTATGAAAATACTTTCATATGTAAAGTGAAAGGTACCATCAGATACATTTAGACATTAGACACACATACTTATAATCCGATGCGTGTTTTCACACCATTCAGTGAGAGATGCCTCGGGTTTCGGACAAAATCGTGGGCACATTGACAAAGGCTCACTCCACTTCTACCTCAAGTGTCTGTGAGGGAACGATGGAGGGAGAAGTGCGAGAGATGGAACCTCAGGGATGACCTGCTTAGGAAGGAAGTTGAGCATTGCTGGCACTTTTCCCACTTGAGATAAAGTGTGATACTTACATAACATATTGTCAACGACAATGAAAATAAAGTCTGTAGGTCTTTACAATGTTTGAGAAATAAACTTCAAGAACAGTGGCCCAAGGTCTTCAAGGGCGGTATCCTTCAAAGAGACAGCAGTGAGAGTGGAAAGCCAGCCTCGTTGGGGAGGCAGGAGCGGCTGGCGGCGAGCTTTCTGCTAAAGCAGGGATTTCATAAGCCTCTGAAACAAAGAAGGAGGCAGAGCCAAAGGGCTAAGAAAATGCAGCGAAAGAGCACATGATAGCCAGATAAAATGAGAAAGGACGGATCGATAAAGTCTATGCTGGATGCTGAAGTCTTAAGGCAATAGAAATATGTTCGGTAAGCCTAGGAGGCGGCCAGGGCTTTCAGGCTAATCATGGAAATGTCATTTGGAAGATTTGTGCCCTAATCCTCCTCCACACATGGTCTCGGAAAGTGTAGACAACAGTTCAAATTCCCTGTTCTTCAGTTTGACAGCACACAAAATGGGGTAAGTGATGCTTGGCGTGTCTTGACGCACAAACTGTGATGAAGGTTAATACAGGAGTTGACAGGTGATTTGCAATGAGTAGGTTAGTTTTAACAATTTTAAATGGTATTGTTTGAAATAAGGTTGCCGTCACAAATTGATTTAACAGATATCCAAGTCATGGATGTGAAGCCACTGCTGTGTTATCTGTGTGGATCGAGCCATGCGTTGCTGAGTGATAACTGCCAAGGAAGTAGGAGCGTTTGTCCGTCTGGGTGTCCACAGTGATTAAGGTGTGGCTGCTGGCACCAGGTGGCCTGAGTTCAAATCCCTCCTCAGTATTTATGAGCCCTGTGGAGAGTTTGAACGAAACCTTTTGTGATTCATCTTCCTAATCAGTGGAACAGAGACACACAGTACTCATACATCCCAAATACAGCTCTTACAAACATTTGATCATATAAAGTACTTAGAACCATGATGGGTGCATAGCAAGAATTGTTATCACATTATCAATACCAGCATTGATGCAGGGCTAGCGTTGGATCGGGAAGTACGAATGTTAATTTAGAGAAAGACAGAAAGGACAGCACAGTGAGTGAAGACACAGGATGAAACATTGAAATACACTTGCATAAGGCTCTGCATGACGAGGGTGGGCATGGACGGATGTCTTCCTCACTGGAAGTTTGTGCCGCAACTTTAATGCCTTTCCTACCTCCTTTCGGCCTGTCCGGAGTCCAGCCATTCATTCAGACCCACCCCAGCGGTCCTGGCAGCGCTGCAAACTCTTCTCTCCCTTCCCACACCACCTTCCGGGAGCACCTGCAATTTCTCTACTGTGCCTTTATGATGTTTGTATTTTAATAGTTTCTTCTCTGTCTTGCTTGACAGACCAGAGATTCTCAATGGTAGGCTATTTTGCCCCCTCTTGCCCCATCTCCAGCCCCGGGAACTTGTGACAACATCTGGAGACATTTTTGGGGATCACAGCCGGGGGGTGGGGATGTTCCTGGCATCTGGTGGGCAGACACCATGGATGTTGCTAGAAGTCCTAGCACAAACTGGGCCATCGTCTATGGCAACAATGTCTGCTGGGCTGCTCTGGGAAGCCCTGTGCTAGATTATAAAATTGTTTTGGAGAGGCGAGAACATGTCTTATTTACTTGTATCTAGCACACAGAGTTTTCAATACAGAGTAATTGAGTTTTTGAATACATATCAGCTGGGCAAATAAATTAAGGTCTTTGGGGATAAAATGTTTTCATGTGAGTCATTTCATGCAACAAAAATGTCTTACAGATGATACCCACCTGAAAATGCTAATGCACAGAGATAATGATCAAAATGTCTAACCATAGGAATAGCTGAGCAAGAACAGACAAGAGACCTGAACAAACTGGCCAGCCTGGTACCTGATTGAACCAATAGGTGCATCAAACCATGTGGGACACAGGAGGGACAGTGAAGTGGGGGCCGTGTAACCTTCCATCCGTGGTTTTTCCAATGAGTGTGTTATCCCAGTTTCCGTACACACATGCTCTATGTGCTTGCTCCTTCCGGTAAAGTAATTCGAAGTATTCTTTCCCATCATCTTCCCCCCCGCCCCACAGGTCACGGTTAGCCTTGCATTATATTTAAAATGCGTCACATCCGGTCACCCTCCCCCTTGTTCTCCGATGTCTCTTGACCGGTAGACAAGTGCTCTTTGAGGTGAACACGAGTTACTATATAACACGGCACGCAAGTGATGGGACAGCCAGAATTAAACTCAGAATCTCCTGAGGAAGGGAAAAGAGGGAAGTGACACAGGTCATTTTCCCAGGAAGTGTATGTGAAATGTCACCGTCACTGCGTCCCATCATTTAGTCATACTTTCTCAGGAGCTGAGACAAAAGCACAAATGTGACTTCCCCTTGGATCACATCTATCTATGAAAGTTTATCACGTCTTCTAAAGGACAAACTCAATATTCTCTCTGTTATTGTGTTCTGAAAGAGTCACCTTATTAGAATAAAAGGGAATAACCAAAGCACAAGTTTTATTTTGATTAAAAACTCAAAAACATTTTTATATGGCCATTTATCCACCCTTAAGAATTGGGGGACCTATTATCAAATTTGGCTTCAAAGGGAACAATACCAACTGTACAATAAATAAATGAAATGAAAATCTAACAGCACGTCTTTTGGAGCCCACTTATGATGAATTATTTAGTCCTTTGTAAATGTCGTTAGTATGAACCACCTTTCTTCTGCATTTCATGGTGAGAAGTGCACTACACAGAAAGTGCAGCGGAGGTAAGACCTCGTTCACAGTAATGTTTTCACAGAAATGAGCCAGTCCATGAAATAATTAGCAGGGTCATTCATTTGTTTTAATATGTCTATTATTTTTTCACTAGGAGAAGGAATACAGCTTTCTTCTTCAAAAACATCAGAAGTCAGACAAGGGGTCAGTCATCCCATGGTTTGCTCCCCACGTTCCTTTGTCGCTCAGAGAGAAGTATACTGCTGATTTAGGGGAGTGTCTTTTCCCCCCATTCTTGTTCTTTTACCATTCCCTTTAAACTATGTTTCTGCCGGTTGTGTTCGAAGTATTCTTTCCCATCATCTTCCCCCCCGCCCCACAGGTCACGGTTAGCCTTGCATTATATTTAAAATGCGTCACATCCGGTCACCCTCCCCCTTGTTCTCACACAAACAACGCTTGTCCTGCCTCACCCAAACAACGCTTGATTTCAGTGGCCATTTCCTTGCTGGTGACTGTTGGTTTGGAATTAACAGATAACTCAATCCCTTTCTGGCAAATAAGGGGCCAGGCTGCTGATTTGACAAAAACGAAGAACCTCTAACTACGTCACTAGACATTTAAGCTAGACTTACAAATGCGTGCGCTCACTGAGAAGGCCGTGACAGGCACACGGCAAACATGGAAGCGATCTTACTACTTGTATGACTTGGCTATTCCTCAGTTACTTGTAGGGGACATTTATCAGTCAGTGATGATTTTCTCAGCTTCCCCATGCAGGAGAGGTCACGGAGCTGCGTTGTTAACGGTTCCATGTGTATCTTCTGTGGGCTGGTGTTCGGGTCAGGGCAAATCCAGAGGAGATGGTGTATGGGTTGAGGCAGGATATAGTCTTTGTGTCAGGCAGCAGGAAAAACAAAGGGCTTTCCTGAAACACTTCTGGAGCCAGAAGTGCACGCGTGACTCTCCGGAGGGAGCCAGGCCCTCGGGGGTTGCTCCTACAGGGCCCAGACGCGGCGCTCTCTGCTGACCACGGGCGCTCTCTGAGTCCGCTGGCAGGTTCTCTGGTATCGATGATCCTTTCCGATGGGTCCTGGATGTGCAAATGAAATCTTACATAGGTAAAAAGGATCCATTAACACATCCAAAAATAAGTCCAGCTGTGAAAACAAAATAAAGGTTTTCCATAATCCCCCCACCCAGAGAAAAACCCCATTACCACTGTGGTGTGCATTCTAAGACTTAAATTTTGTATTAAGACTTAAATGAGTATGTTTTTCCCTTTTTGTTAGAGAGCAGGCTCCTCCTGTGTGTGCTGCTCCCTAGCATTTGGGTCTGGCGTGGAAAGACCCATGGCAGACCCTCCTCTCCCAGGGTATCTGGACCCTCACCGTCATTGTCATTTAGTGTCTGCGCGGTATCTGGTTGTGTGGCTGAGCCACGTGTCCTTTCGTCTGACATTGAGATCATTTCCGTTTTTTCCCTGTTTTAAACCACTTGTGATAAGTAGGTTGGGATGATTTCTAAAGCTCATCTTTACTTCTGGCTCTGACCATATGTTCATGATGGTTTAAATCGTTATGCGGCACACTTCCTTCTCCAGTCCGCCCGGCGTGCTTTGCCTCCGAGCTTCTGGTTCAAGCGTCCTGTCAACACAACTTAGGGCTTTCCTCCTTTTTTTCTTTTTTTTGGGGGTGGGGAGATAAGATTCTAATTTCTCAAGATAAAATAAATAAATATTTACATTCTTTACATTCCCCAAGATCCTGCAGAGGAATGCCCTTCTCAGCCAGGCCTCTCCCCTCCAGCCCTGGGAATCGGACCCAGCCGGCCTCGGGGAGGCCTGGCTCCAGGGTCACGAAAATCTCTCAAAATTCTCCCCACGTGCAACCATGGAACTGGCATCAAAGCTGAGAAATGGGCCCCTCTCTGGATTGTACCAGAAATACAGGGTCTGGCAGAAGTCAGGCCTGCTTGAGTGTGGTTGGTGGGGCAGTAATATGGGTGTAATAATTTATAGTTTTAATTTGACCGTTTCACGTAAAATGTCATGTGGAGTGCTTCAGTGTGGTGGTGTTCTGTTATGGAATTACCTACCTGTGATTTTGTAATAAAAGCTTTTGTAATAAAACAGAGGTATTATTTGTTCTAGACCCTGTATTTTGACAGATGGGGGCCATTGCTGAGAGTTAGCCGTCTTCTTCTGGGTGGCCGTTCCTCAAGGTCTGTGTCCTGGGTCCTCAAACCTGCTCTGGAGCTGAGCACGGAACCAAATCCGAGGACGACCACTGGGCAGTTGGAAGGGTCCGAAACTCACGTCTGAAATGGCTGTACTGACAAGTCCCAATTCCACCACATCCTTTCCCTGTCTCCCCTGCCCTTGTGTCTGTGACCTGCTGGGCCTTTGCATCCAGGGTCCATGATCTGGCTGGTGCAGCGCAGTTCCCTGTGAGGCGGGCAGGCCTCCTGAGATGCCTGACAAATGATACGCAACTGGATTCAGACTTTCCTGATAGATGTATCTAAGGCAGGCCTGGCGCAGAGAATCCCTCTAAACATGTTTATAAAATCAATGCTAGAATAATAAATTGTTCTGAAAAAGCATAACCTGAAGAAGAAAAATGGTACCCCTTTCATTTCCAGATAGCAAAAGAATAGTCAAATCTATGGAGAACATGAAAAAGATGAGTAAAATTTGTTTGAACATCATAAAAATCACGCCAGAGCTTCCTTTATCATTCTCTTGAGAATCTAAGGTACTCTGGGTAGTGATTTACTTAGCACCCACAAGTCATGAGATTTCTTTGGTAAACCTGCCTACTTTCATTATTAATCTAATCAAAAGGCGTGGAAATTCTGGGGTGAAGAATGTGATCCCAGATGTACTGAGGTTTTGCTTGACAGCCCTTTTAATAAGTGGACACACAGTGGGATCGCAACCGTGGCCTGAGGCACCTGTGCATCAGGAAGCATCCAGCGCGATTTCCTAAGGAACAGAGGCCCCTAGGCACGGGAGGTAGCCCACTGAAGTTCCTACACAGATGCTTTGAAATACCGCACGAACGTCTCCTAAATCTGTTCAAAATACCTCGTTTGCGTCGACGGGGTGTCAACAGCTGGGGCTGGCACCATGGCTCCCCTCCCTCGTCACCGCTGCAGGGACTGAGAGCCGCCACTTGTCTGCAGCTTCGGCCTGGAGCTGACGTTATTGTCTCGATGCCGTCTCCGGTGTCCACTCCGCTCTGCCGTGGGCGTCACGTGCTACATAATTGTCAAGGTAATTGATTTTTTTTTTGGAAGACTTTCATTTATCATGGAATCTTATTTCATATGCAATAGATTATATTCTATGGCTAAGCTGTATAGGCATTTTATTATCCTGTATAGCATTTTACCTGCTGTAGATTTATTCCTTTGTGATCAGTTTCTTCAGATCCATAACCATATTTTTAAAATACATTTTAAATGGAAGCAATCCTTCCAGGTCTCAGAAAAACTTTAATCAGTTGTTACTTTCAATAGGAAAAAAAATCGCTTTTGTGAAGATTAACCATTGATATAAATAGCATGCGTCACTGATGGATATGGAAATTTTCACATAACTACAAATAAAATCTGCCATATATTGGATCTTCTGTTTCTTAGATCTCCGTGTTTTGATTCTTTGAGATTTGATAATTTATTTCCTTCAGTTATTTGTTATATTTCAAACAGGAAGGTATTTCACAGGTATTTTAACAAATACTATTTCTCTCATTCTTGTTGAGATTTTGTTTTATCTTTTGTATAGACTTATGTAGAGATTGGTAATATATGATTATGTGATATTTGTTTAATAATATTCAAATAACATGATTAACCAGTGACCAGAATGAGCTCATAGTTTGCTAGTGAACTTAATTTATACTAGGGGATACTTCATAGAATGCAATAATTCTGAAAGCCTGTGAAGTTAATTGGGAGAATTACGGACATATGTACAAGGGATTACGACTAAACTTACAATCAATGTTCCATGGTAAAACTGGGTATACATTGAAGAGAGCTCTATCTTAAAAGTGAAAACATGAATATGGTAGTTTCACGTGAAAAAGTCAGAACTTCACCTGAATCCCTTCATTTTGTCAACTGTAAGACTACAGAAAATCACTACACGAACTGAAATACATGTACTACCTCTTAGGGAGAGAATTTTCCACTGATGTTTCGAAAACCCATCAAGTATAATTAATAAGGAGGCTTTGGGCCCTATGAACTTTACAAGCTGGAGATAAAATGGTTCCTTTTTCTTCAAGAAGGTGCTTCGAAGCCACAGTACTATAGTACTAATGCAGAACAGAATTCTTAAGGGAAAAAAGACATCAGACGTTTGAATCCTCATTACATCATCACTTTGATCACTGAGTCATTGTCACCTGTCCTTTCCACTTAATGGCAGAGCTTCTGTGGAGGGATTCTGATGTAGAGATTTTCTGAGAAGGGGGAAAAGGAGATCCTAAATCCTTAATAAGATTAATCCAATTATAAACTTAGAAAAAGAACAGATTCTTCATTCAGCCTACTTAGCAAGCATATTCTAGCATCATAAAACTTATATATGTTTTATATATATGTATATATATGTATATATATCCCCACATTAGTAATGAACTTTTAATAAAAGAGTACCTTAATGCTAATTTAATGGGAAAAACCAAATGAAGAATGTAATATCATGAACCCTTAACAGATGTCCTAATTAGATATCATTAAGGAGACTCTTAGATGATTTAAAATTGAACCTTTCATTAGCTACCAAAAAGATGCGCTTTAATTTATAATGAACCAGTTCTAGACTGAAATCCTCACCTGGGCAATGGATGGGAAGTAGGTCCGAACTGCCTGGAGTCAGTGTCTGGCGTTTCACCCAAGTTCCGGCTCCCTGAGAGGAGACTGGGTACCTCACACCATTTGTTTGCTCAAAACTGTAACACAGAGAATAAGACAAACTTGTTTTCTTAAGTTATGGCTCATGGAAGTTTAGATATGAGTCGTGAAATCTTTGAGAATGTGTGAAATTTTGGCTTTTGGAAAAAAGTAAGATATTTTATAAGTTGGAAAGTACATGTAACGATAACTTCCTGCTTTTTAGGTCAGCTTCTCCAACTAGAGAAGGAGGCATGAATGGAGTCCTCTGGGATATTCAAGGTGTGCACTTTCCTCTTTAATTAACGGAGATCTGCATAATATTCAAGTGCGAGAGAGAGAAGCGATGGCCGGTGTCTTTCCTCCTGGTGCGTGGGTACATAGGACAGTCCCTGAAATCTGTGAGTACCGGTAAACGTGGGACAAACACTCGAATATTAATGTTCCTAATCACAGTTACTGGGACTTACCAGTTAATTTCTTATAATTAAATACCAAAAATAAAAAATGTGTAAAACAACCATATTTGCAGCCCCAGAGATGTCTGTGCAGGGTTCTCTTTCATGCATCCTCCACCTGAACCTGCACTTTTGGCCGATGTTCCGTTGGCTTTTGCTAAATGCTCTGTGTGAAGATTTGCTGTTGAACACACTAGGATGGGTGGAGTCTAAACATGCTTCCATCCATTATCCCAGCTCAATAGTCTGGTGTCTCACCTTGGACCAATGATGCCTCCGGGGGATTGCACAACAGGAATATTCTGCATGTGCTTTTATTTTTCAATTTGTCTTTTCTTTTTAAATTACAGTGGGCATTCAATATTATTTTATAGTGGTTGCAGTGGGTAGCATAGTGGTTAGAGAATCATATACTTCACAATACTCCCCATATTTCTAGTACCCACCTGACGCTGTACACAGTTATCACAGTATTATTGACTGTATTCCCTGTGCTGTAATTTACGCCCTTATAACTATTCTGTGACTACCAGTTTGTACTTTTTAATCCCTTCACCTTTCCACCCAGCCTCCCAGCCCCTCACCCCTCTGGTATCTATCAGTCTACTCTCTACATCAGAGAGTCTGTTTCTATTTTGTTTATTTATTTTGTTCTTTAGATTTCACATGGAACTGAAGTCATATGTATTTGCCTTTCTCTGTCTGATTTATTTCACTTAGCATAATGCTATCTAGGTCCCTCCATGCTGTCACAAAAGGTAAGATTTTTTTCTGGCTGAATAGTATTCCATTGTGTAAATGTACCATAGCTTTTTTACCCACTAGTCTACTGATGGGCACTTGGACTGCCTCCATATATTAGCGATTGTAAATAATGCTTCAACGGACCATGGGGATGCATGTATTCTTTCAAATTAGTGTTTGGAGTTTCTTAGAGTATAATCCCAGAAGTAGAATCGCTGAGTCATAAGGCAGTTGCATTTGTAATTTTTTGAAGTAACTCCATACTGCTTTCCGCAGTGGCTGTACAGTCTGCATTCCCACCAACAGTGCACGAGGGTCCCCTTTCTCCACACCCTCACCAGCACTTGTTGTTTGTGGATTTGCGGGTGATGGCCATTCCAACAGGTGTGAGATGATATGTCGTTGTGGTTTTTATTTGCATTTCTCTGATGATTAGTGACGCTGAGCATCTTTTCACATGTATATGTGCCTCTGCATGTCCACTTTGGAGAAGTGTCTGTTTACGTTCACTGCCCACTTTGTAATTAGGTTGTTTTTCTGACGTTGACTTGTCTGAGTTCTTTAGTGACTACTTCAGCATGTGCTTTTAGCAGGATAGGTGTTTGTGCTGTTGAGAGACCTATGGTTGTGCTGTGGACCACTGAGCAGAATTCTGTGTTACTTCATTTGTGAGTACGGGAAGTTCTGTCTCTGGAAGTCAATTTGCCAATATAAGTGAGGAATTATTAGATGGAGCAGAACTCCAAGTACCAGCAGGGTGTGTCTATTTTTCTATCATCATTTTCAGTCCATCCACCAGTTACCTATAGTTTTGGCAGAAGTAACACTTTCCTTTCAGTTCCAGGATTTAGAAAACCCAGTTCAGTATATTTTATAATTTCTCAAAAGTTGTCTCCCTGCACCTGGCAGAGAGGGCTGGCCAGTGTCTCGAAGCCCTGCCGTGGGTGCGAGGGGCGTCACTAGCCTGCTGGCTCTACCGTGTCTTCCCTTCTGGCTCTTCAATCCTCTTTCTTGAGTAAATGCTTTTCAAGAACTGGGGGAAAAGAAGAGACAGACTTAAAAATAAAAAAGACAAAATATTGTCTTATTTGTCAGGTGCCTTATACATCTTGTTGGTTAATGATGACAGTGGCTCTATTAAAAGATGTTATTTCTGGGTTCCTCAGAAGAAAAAGCCCTTGATTTTAAGGCATGTACATATTTTCATGTGATTGTATTTATTGTTTATTACTCAAGAAGTCCTTTCCTATCATAGATCACAAAGATGTGTTTCTGTGTTGTCTTTAAAATTATTGTTTTTGTAATGGAAATTTGAAGATACAAGCATTCATTTTGGCAGAGGCTTTGGTTTTCCTTGCGGATCCCGAATTGACCCAATATCATTCAATGTACACACCACGTGTCCCCACTCACTGCTGGGTTCGTGACAAACCCAGCTTTGTCATTAATCAAATTTCAATTTGGTATTTGTCCCTTTTGGGGCTCTTTATTTTTCCATCCACTTGCTTATCCTTGTCCTAATGTCACATTATCCTAATTCATAACCATGACACATCAATTCTTGGTATAGATTAAGAAAAATTCCTTCACCTTGTTCTCTTATTCTAAGTCCTTTGAACCTTCCCATAAGTTTTAATATATGCTTTTCAATTTATGTAAAATTATGCACACACATACATGCACCTTGGCAGTATTTGTATTGAAATTACATGAAGTCAACAGATCAATTGGGTTAGAAATTATATATATATTGATATATTGTAGTAGTCAGGGTTTGCCAGAGAAACAAAACCAATAGGACGTGTGTGTGAGAGAGAGAGAAGAAGAGAGGAGAGAGAACAGGCCAGAAGCCCGGGGAGGAGTTGGTGCTTCAGGCGGAGCCCAAAGGAGGTCTTCGGATAGAATCCCTCTTCCTGGGGGTGGGGGGAGTCTCTCTCTCTCTAGGCCTTCAGCCGCATAGATGAGCCCACAGACACTATAGAGGTTCATCTGCTTTACTCAAACTCTCCTGAATTAAACACTCATCTCATCTTAAGGACATCTTCACAGCCACATCTAGACTGGTTTGACCAAATATCATGGATTACATATTATTCCAAGTGGATGTGTTTTTTTTTTTTTTTAATTCTCTGATTGTGTACCAAGAGAATTAAAAAAAAAACAGGTTCAATTATTCTTTTGCGCGGTGGTTTCATTGGTGATTTTATTGAGTCAGTTTTTCTGTTTGACAATTGAAAGTGACCTCAGAAGACAGATGAGCAGAGGGGGAGAGGACCTGTTTATGTTTCAGATGATGATACATAGGCTGCCTGATTTCCCATTTATCCCAATTTACTCCAGTGCCTTCATGACATAGTTAGAGGGGGCTTTGATGATCTTTTCCAGAATCTACCATTTAAAAGCATGACCCTATGTTGGAGAAAATGCAGCCACTGTAAATCTGAAATTCAGACATCTGCCAGCTTGCACAGTCCCTTAATTCCACGCAAGGGATGTGGGTTTTAGAATATCTATCTCTTTTTCCTGATTTTAAGCCAATTACTTACTGACTATCAGGGAATCAACCAACAAAAAAATAAACATTGGCAGTAGTGGGCACGGGCCGGCCACTCTGGCCCCCGCCAGGCTGGGAGGGCCTGCTGTGCTGTGGTCTGAGTCATAAATGTGTAATTATATTCCAAGTATTTTGGTCTGTTCGCTTGGCAAACTGGACGTGATGATGAACACTTATACGTCCCTTGCCAAGAAGGACAATGGCAGGTTTGGATCCATGGTCGCCATTGCACAGTCGTTTACAATTTACTTGTGTGTGACGTATCCCGAAGCTAATCACTTCCAGGAACTCGGGTGCCAGGAAGGCAGAGGACGTAATGCAGGTCCAGCCACAGCCATTTAGAAATGAAGGATTAGATGTCTGAGTTATGATTTTAGAAAAGCAAATCATTAAAATGATATGCTGTGATATCTCCAACATGGAGAAGAGGGCACAGTGCTCGCTTCGGCAGCACGCACGGTGAAATCGGAACGATATGGAGAAGCCTAGCGTGGCCCCGTGCGAGGATGGCATGCACATTCATAATGCGTTCTGTGTGTGTGTGTGTGTGTGTGTGTGCGTGTTTAAGAAAAGACATATAAATAGGTCCTTTTGGACCTATTTTGTTTACAAGGATGGCCTCATTAAAAACCAAAGAAATGCAAGTTCAAATGATATACATTTTTTGCATTAAATTGTCAAGACTGTAAAAAATAAAAATAACAGCGGAGCTGTCATTCAGATGCACTATAAGTAGAAGTGACATTTCCCGCACTATATCTGATGGGTGACTTTGCTAGGTATGAAAAGGCTTGGCAATGTACGTACTATTCACATAGCAATTCCATTTTAAGAAGTCAAACCCAAGGATGTAAAGAAGAATGTGAAGCAAATTTTACCATCAAGAATATTTGTCATAAAGACAGTTCAATGTCAATGGTGAACAAAAGGGCAAAAAGTTATGGCATATGTATGCATTAAAATGCTTTGAAACCGCATAATGTGCGAAATGAAAATAGAAAGCCCTATGTACACACAGTTGTTACTCAATATACCAACATGTATCAAAATTGATGCACCTTCTGCAAGGCTAGCTTTAGAGATGTTTCTCAAAAAGACCTGAAGGTATTTTTGGATGCATTTTGTTAGGTTTGAATAACTTTAGTGACCTCCCAAAAATGTAGTTTTGATTTATAAGACAGAGGATCTTTGTTCCCAGTCATTCCATAAGAAGACACTAATTTCTGACAGGCAGGGCCGAAGATCAAGCTGAATAGTCACAGGATAAAGCCCTGATTCGGAGCACTCTACAGAGATCCACATACTTGAAGAGGAATGAGTCTCGGGTAACTGGGTCTATTCCAACAACTCAAGAAAAGTAGTAAGCTGAATTCCACAAAAAGCTAAGGATGTAGCCCAAAATGTAGAGCAAATCTGTAATGTAAATAGATCTAGAAATTTTGTTTCTTGACCTCAACATATGTAAACGGTTACACTTTCAATTCCTGGAATATGCATCCTTTAAAAAAACTAACATCGTGCTTATTAATAAGATTCTATTTCAGAATACGCTGAGTATCGCATCTGTAAACGATAAAAATCCAATTATCTCCCTCAGTTAGGAAGAGGCCAGGCCGCTTGTCTTCCAGGTGTGCTGGTGAGGGGCTCGGAGCTCCTGAATCGGGTCTGCGCACATTGAGACAGGGCACTTCATCATTTTCCTTCCTTTCATAGAGCTGGCGGATATTTATGGAACTTGGCGCCCAGAAATATTGCATGAAATGGAACCGTAAAACACATAAAACAGCATTTACCCATTGTAAGCAATGGGTTATTAGTGATGTAAAGTGTGTTCCATTTCCCCCTTGCACTATTTTGCATATTTGCTACACTTCACCGCTCCGGCCGACCTCTGTCGTCTGTCTGCACGCATCAACGGATGCGCAGTGCGCCCGGGAGTTGCAGTTTCTATCATGCTATGGGAAGTAGTGCAAAAACGTCAGGGTGCCCCTCTTCCAAGCTCTAGACTAGGTGATTTAGGTGCATGGGGGTCATTTGTACAGTGGGTCACCCACGACTCAGGTTCTGTAGGTGCCCAAGTGAGGC